>CM060688.1:78272343-78399843 GCA_030686995.1 Artemisia argyi
TTTTTGTCCAATTTTTTACGTTTTCGTCAGTTTCTTTACGTTTTCGTCAGTTTTTTTACATTATTGTCCAATTTTTTACGTTTTCGTCAGTTTTTTTACGTTTTTGTCCAATTTTTTACGTTTTCGTTAGTTTTTTTACTTTTTCAATTGTTTTTTAACGTTTTTGACCCTTTTTTTACGATTTCAACCGTTTTTTTACGTTTTCTTCAGTTTCTTTACGTTTTCGTCCGTTTTTTTTACGTTTTCGACAGTTTTTTTACGTTTTCGTCAGTTTCTTTACGTTTTCATCAGTTTTTTAACGATTTTGTCCCATTTTTTACGTTTTTAACCCTTTTTTTACGTTTTCTTCAGTTTCTTTACGTTTTCGTCATTTTTTTTACGTTTTCGACAGTTTTTTCACGTTTTCAACCATTTTTTTTTACGTTTTCATCAGTTTTTTAATAAATTTGTCCCATTTTTTACGTTCTCTTCAGTTTATTTACGTTTTCGTCATTTTTTTACGTTTTTGACAGTTTTTTACGTTTTCAACCGTTTTTTTTACGCTTTCGTCAATTTTTTTACGTTTTCGTCAGTCTTTTTACGTTTTCGTTAGTTTTTTTTTTACGTTTTCTTTAGTTTCTTTACGTTTTCGTCCTTTTCTTTATGTTTTTGACAGTTTTTTTACGTTTTCAATCATTTTTTTACGTTTTTGTCCAATTTTTAATGTTTTCGTCAGTTTTTTTACGTTTTCGTCTATTTTTTTTACGTTTTCAACCGTTTTATTTATGTTTTCGTCAGTTTTTTTTCGTTTTCGTCACTTTTTTTACGTTCTCGATACTCAAAGTCGGTATCTAGCTTGGCCAATCTGTGGACAACCTTATCCATCTGAGCATCCTGAACCTTTTCAAATTGCTCCCTCAAATTATTAAAGGCCGACAATTTAGTACAAAGATCAGAGCATGTAGTCTCCAGCTCACGTACCTATGACGGAAAGAGATAAAAAAATAATAAAATGACAAATGAGAAAGAAGAATGGATAAAAAACCAAACTCAAAAGGATGTACCTGACCCACAAGGGCATCATTACGAGACACTAACTCGTGTTCTTTAGCCGAAACAGAAGACTAAAGCTCTGACACATGCACATCTAGAGAATTTAGTTCCGCCTGAAGCACGGAGTTCTGTTCCTTCAAGGAATACTCCGAAGATTCCAACGCAGAAACTCGAAAACAAAGACGAATTGCCTCCGTGGGCCTCGACCAAGGAAAGTTTTGCCTTCAGTTTCTACACTTCCTCATCTCTGACCTTTAGCAAGCGAAATTGTTCGTCACATTGAGCAGACAAATTCCTCCTCTCCTCAATAAATGTCTCAGTGCGCATCCTCACCTCAGCATTCAATACCGTTTGACGAGTTGTACCAATATTGAATGCCAAAAAGAATTTGTCATGGTCCATTCACAAATAGAAGCAAAAAAGCGAAGAGGAGCGAACTCATCAATCATCTCACGACACTCCATATGATCATTAAGATGGGAGCCATTGGTTACACTCCACTTTGGAACATAGACACTTCCCAACATGCCAGAATCAACATCAACCGCAGCACGAATATTACCGCCAGAACACGGTTTGGGACCACATGTAACCAAACTAGAATAAAAAAATGGAGAATCTTCAACCGTTTTACCTTTCGAAATGGAAGCAACCGTGACAGAAGCGGTAGCAGTAGTGGTCGTCGTTGCCACTAGCGTGTTGCACTTAACAAAAGAGCCAACTTCTGGTCAGCAGCAGAGGTACCAGATTGGTGACACGAACCCGAAGAAATGACAAACCTTTTGACAGGATGAATATTGCCAACGTTAGAACCATCAATGGAATCCTGCTCCGGGACAATAGACATAAAGGAAGTAACCAAAGGGTAACTTGGCAAAACACTAGTACCAACCTCAGGGTTGCCAACGTGATTAGCTAATAACCGCCTGATAACAGTTATAGACTTGCTACTAGAAGGAGGCTTGTCTGAAGATCTGAAATCCCTCCTTATTTTTTTAGTAGGAGGGGAAAACAAATCAGCAAGAACTTCCTCCTCTTTGCCTCTTGGTACAAACCTGATAAACGAACATTCCGACTCAGCATTTTCAGCCAACGTGGCCACTGGGAGCTCAGCACCATTGCCGCCATTGGTACCAGGATCATCTGGATCAGTACCATCTACAACAGAATCAAGATCGTGTTTACCTACACTTTCAACATCAGGGTATGGCCCATCAACGCTAATATCCAAATTATCGTGAGCAAGAACAACATGCGAAAGGGAAACCGTCTGTCCAGTAGTACCTTCTAGCTGTTTCGATTCACTCTCCAATTGCTTCTTCCTAGCAGGTGTGACAGGGAAAAGATCTGGAATCTTAACAAATTCGGATGCATCCATTGCTGCTTAACCCAAAGAATGAATTATTAAAAAAACAAAATAAAAACAAATAAACAAATAAACAAAACAAAACAAAAACCCATACAAGAATACCAATTTTTCACAGAAGGATGCCTGTGTACGTCTGGAATCAAATTAGTACCAATAACGAAAGCAAAAGTATCGAGATCTAACCCGAAGCCTTGGAAATCGTTCAAAGAAAAATTTAATAACCAGCAAGAGATTAAAGGAACCACGAATGGCAGGAAACAAGGGAGAAAAAAAAAAGAAATAAGAAAACCGAACCGAGTATTTATACCCATCGTATACTCAATTCGAGATAAGACAGGATGATGACATGTGGTAAAAACGGCTCAGTCAATGGTAGGGATTTAAAGTAAAAGATGAAGACAAAAGGTCCACCATGTCAAATCAATCAGAAGACGAAAGGCAAAAAATAATCCACGTGCCCCACGACTTCACCTACTAAGCGTAAAAAGAAGGTCAATTGCGGAACGGTAACACAGCGAAACTCCAGTCTAGTAATATTCACCGCACGCTACCAACAACAACGTACGCAGTAAACGCACTGATTGTGGGGACTTGATGACATGTAATACAGATAGCAGGCCTATTGGGCCTGAAATGCATTATACACATTTGGGCCCTAGCCCAACATAACAAGACAGACAAACAAAATACTGGACCACCATCAGGCCCAAACACAAGTAGAGTATGGCCCGGACTGATAAAGACGCATACAGATTATGACTAGAGGTGGCAAATTATGACCCATGGGTAAAAGTTGGGTAAAGTTGGGTAAATATTTTCAATGGGATAGGTTTAGTTGGGTATTGTTAAATAATTTAGATGGGTCAAGATGGGTATGATGATTTTAATTAATAAATATTGATGGGTCTAGTTGGGTAAAATAATACAACAACATGGGTATAAGTTGGGTATTTACTAAAATTCTAAAAAACACTCCTAGTTTTCGTCTATTTTTAATGTTTTCGTCCTTTTTACGTTTTCATCAGTTTTTTACATTTTCGAATCTATTTTACGTTTTCGTCAGTTTTTTTACATTTTCGTCAATTTCTTTACGTTTTCGACCGTGTTTTAAGTTTTCGTCAGTTTTTTTACGTTTTTGATCGATTTTTTATGTTTTCATCAGTTTTTTTACGTTTTCGTCAGTTTTTTTACGTTTTGGTCTATTTTTTACGTTTTTGTCCGTTTTTTTACGTTTTCGTCCGATTCTTTATGTTTTTGTCAGTTTCATTACGTTTTTGTCAGTTTCTTTACGTTTTTGACTGTTTTTTACGTTTTCGTTAGTTTTTTTATTTTTTATCAGTTTTTTTACGTTTTCACCTGATTTATTACGTTTTCATCATTTTTTTATGTTTTCGTCAGTTTTTTTACGTTTTCGTCAGTTTCTTTACGTTTTCGACTGTTTTTTTACGTTTTCGTTAGTTTTTTTAGTTTTTCGTTAGTTTTTTTACGTTTTCGTCTGATTTTTTACGTATTCATCAGTTTTTTTACATTTTCGTCAGTTTTTTTACGTTTTCATCAGTTTCTTTAAGTTTTCAACTGTTTTTTTACGTTTTCGTTAGTTTTTTTAGTTTTTCGTCAGTTTTTTTACGTTTTCGTCTAATTTTTTACGTTTTCGTCAGTTTTTTTACGTTTTCGTCAGTTTTTTTACGTTTTCGTCAATTTCTATACGTTTTCAACTGTTTTTTTACGTTTTAGTTAGTTTTTTTAGTTTTTCGTCAGTTTTTTTACGTTTTCGTCTGATTTTTTACGTTTTTTGTCAGTTTTTTTACGTTTTCGCCAGTTTTTTTACGTTTTCGTCAGTTTCTTTACGTTTTCAACTGTTTTTTTATGTTTTCGTAGGTTTCTTTACGTGTTTGTCAGTTTCTTTACGTTTTCGTCGGTTTTTTTACGTTTTCGTCAGTTTCTTTATGTTTTCGACCATTTTTTATGTTTTCGTCTGATTTTTTACGTCTTCGTCCATTTTTTACGTTTTCAACTGCTTTGTTACGTTTTTGTTTCTTTTTTTACGTTATAGTCTGATTTTTTACATTTCTGTCAGTTTTTTACATTTTCAATCGTTTTTTAATGTTTTCGTCAGTTTTTTGAATTGCTGATCGTTTTTTAAGTCTTCATCTATTTTTTTACGTTTTAGTCTGATTTTTTAGGTTTTGGTCAGTTTTTTTACATTTTCGATCTTTTTTTACGTTTTCGTCTAATTTTTATGTTTTTGTTAGTTTTTCTTTTACTTTTCCGCCCGTTTCTTTAAGTTTTCGTCAGTCTTTATACGTTTTTTAAAACGTAAAAAAAACAATCGAAAAGGTAAAAAACCCGACGTAAATGCAAAAAACGTAAAAAAATGATCGAAAACGTAAAAAAACTGACCAAAACCTAAAAAATCAGACTAAAATGTAAAAAAATAGATGAAGACTTAAAAAACGATAAGCAATTCAAAAAACTGACAAAAACATTAAAAAAACGATTGAAAATGTAAAAAACTGACGGAAATGTAACAAAACAGACTATAACGTAAAAAAACAAACAAAAACGTAACAAAGCAGTTGAAAACGTAAAAAATGGACGAAGACGTAAAAAATCAGACGAAAACATAAAAAATGGTCGAAAACATAAAGAAACTGATGAAAACGAAAAAAAAAACCGACGAAAACGTAAAGAAACTGACGAACACGTAAAGAAACCGACGAAAACATAAAAAAACAGTTGAAAACGTAAAGAAACTGACGAAAACGTAAAAAAACTGGCGAAAACGTAAAAAAACTGACAAAAAACGTAAAAAATCAGACGAAAACGTAAAAAAAACTGACGAAAACTAAAAAAACTAACTAAAACGTAAAAAAACAGTTGAAAACGTAAAGAAATTGACGAAAACATAAAAAAACTGACGAAAACGTAAAAAAACTGACGAAAACGTAAAAAATTAGACGAAAACGTAAAAAAACTGACGAAAAACTAAAAAAACTAACGAAAACGTAAAAAAACAGTTGAAAACTTAAAGAAACTGATGAAAACGTAAAAAAACTGACGAAAATGTAAAAAAATTGATGAATACGTAAAAAATCAGACGAAAACGTAAAAAAAACTGACGAAAAACTAAAAAAACTAACGAAAACGTAAAAAAAAACAGTCGAAAACGTAAAGAAACTGACGAAAACGTAAAAAAACTGACGAAAACATAAAAAAAATGATGAAAACGTAAAAAATCAGGTGAAAACGTAAAAAAACTGATAAAAAATAAAAAAAACTAACGAAAACGTAAAAAAACAGTCGAAAACGTAAAGAAACTGACAAAAACGTAATGAAACTGACAAAAACATAAAGAATCGGACGAAAACGTAAAAAAAACGGACAAAAACGTAAAAAACAGACCAAAACGTAAAAAAACTGACGAAAACGTAAAAAAAAACTGATGAAAACATAAAAAATCGATTAAAAACGTAAAAAAACTGACGAAAACTTAAAACACGGTCGAAAACGTAAAGAAATTGACGAAAACGTAAAAAAACTGACGAAAACGTAAAATAGATTCGAAAATGTAAAAAACTGATGAAAACGTAAAAAGGACGAAAACATTAAAAATAGACGAAAACTAGGAGTGTTTTTTAGAATTTTAGTAAATACCCAACTTATACCCATGTTGTTGTATTATTTTACCCAACTAGACCCATCAATATTTATTAATTAAAATCATCATACCCATCTTGACCCATCTAAATTATTTAACAATACCCAACTAAACCTATCCCATTGAAAATATTTACCCAACTTTACCCAACTTTTACCCATGGGTCATAATTTGCCACCTCTAGTCATAATCTGTATGCGTCTTTATCAGTCCGGGCCATACTCTACTTGTGTTTGGGCCTGATGGTGGTCCAGTATTTTGTTTGTCTGTCTTGTTATGTTGGGCTAGGGCCCAAATGTGTATAATGCATTTCAGGCCCAATAGGCCTGCTATCTGTATTACATGTCTTCAAGTCCCCACAATCAGTGCGTTTACTGCGTACGTTGTTGTTGGTAGCGTGCGGTGAATATTACTAGACTGGAGTTTCGCTGTGTTACCGTTCCGCAATTGACATTCTTTTTTCGCTTAGTAGGTGAAGTCGTGGGGCACGTGGATTATTTTTTGCCTTTCGTCTTCTGATTGATTTGACATGGTGGACCTTTTGTCTTCATCTTTTACTTTAAATCCCTACCATTGACTGAGCCGTTTTTACCACATGTCATCATCCTGTCTTATCTCGAATTGAGTATACGATGGGTATAAATACTCGGTTCGGTTTTCTTATTTCTTTTTTTTTCTCCCTTGTTTCCTGCCATTCGTGGTTCCTTTAATCTCTTGCTGGTTATTAAATTTTTCTTTGAACGATTTCCAAGGCTTCGGGTTAGATCTCGATACTTTTGCTTTCGTTATTGGTACTAATTTGATTCCAGACGTACACAGGCATCCTTCTGTGAAAAATTGGTATTCTTGTATGGGTTTTTGTTTTGTTTTGTTTATTTGTTTATTTGTTTATTTGTTTTTATTTTGTTTTTTTAATAATTCGTTCTTTGGGTTAAGCAGCAATGGATGCATCCGAATTTGTTAAGATTCCAGATCTTTTCCCTGTCACACCTGCTAGGAAGAAGCAATTGGAGAGTGAATCGAAACAGCTGGAAGGTACTACTGGACAGACGGTTTCCCTTTCGCATGTTGTTCTTGCTCACGATAATTTGGATATTAGCGTTGATGGGCCATACCCTGATGTTGAAGGTGTAGGTAAACACGATCTTGATTCTGTTGTAGATGGTACTGATCCAGATGATCCTGGTACCAATGGCGGCAATGGTGCTGAGCTCCCAGTGGCCACGTTGGCTGAAAATGCTGAGTCGGAATGTTCGTTTATCAGGTTTGTACCAAGAGGCAAAGAGGAGGAAGTTCTTGCTGATTTGTTTTCCCCTCCTACTAAAAAATTAAGGAGGGATTTCAGATCTTCGGACAAGCCTCCTTCTAGTAGCAAGTCTATAACTGTTATCAGGCGGTTATTAGCTAATCACGTTGGCAACCCTGAGGTTGGTACTAGTGTTTTGCCAAGTCACCCTTTGGTTACTTCCTTTATGTCTATTGTCCCGGAGCAGGATTCCATTGATGGTTCTAACGTTGGCAATATTCATCCTGTCAAAAGGTTTGTCATTTCTTCGGGTTCGTGTCACCAATCTGGTACCTCTACTGCTGACCAGAAGTTGGCTCTTTTGTTAAGTGCAACACGCTAGTGGCAACGACGACCACTACTGCTACCGCTTCTGTCACGGTTGCTTCCATTTCGAAAGGTAAAACGGTTGAAGATTCTCCATTTTTTTATTCTAGTTTGGTTACATGTGGTCCCAAACCGTGTTCTAGCGGTAATATTCGTGCTGCGGTTGATGTTGATTCTGGCATGTTGGGAAGTGTCTATGTTCCAAAGTGGAGTGTAACCAATGGCTCCCATCTTAATGATCATATGGAGTGTCGTGAGATGATTGATGAGTTCGCTCCTCTTCGCTTTTTTGCTTCTATTTGTGAATGGACCATGACAAATTCTTTTTGGCATTCAATATTGGTACAACTCGTCAAACGGTATTGAATGCTGAGGTGAGGATGCGCACTGAGACATTTATCGAGGAGAGGAGGAATTTGTCTGCTCAATGTGACGAACAATTTCGCTTGCTAAAGGTCAGAGATGAGGAAGTGTAGAAACTGAAGGCAAAACTTTCCTTGGTCGAGGCCCACGGAGGCAATTCGTCTTTGTTTTCGAGTTTCTGCGTTGGAATCTTCGGAGTATTCCTTGAAGGAACAGAACTCCGTGCTTCAGGCGGAACTAAATTCTCTAGATGTGCATGTGTCAGAGCTTTAGTCTTCTGTTTCGGCTAAAGAACACGTGTTAGTGTCTCGTAATGATGCCCTTGTGGGTCAGGTACATCCTTTTGAGTTTGGTTTTTTATCCATTCTTCTTTCTCATTTGTCATTTTATTATTTTTTTTATCTCTTTCGGTCATAGGTACGTGAGCTGGAGACTACATGCTCTGATCTTTGTACTAAATTGTCGGCCTTTAATAATTTGAGGGAGCAATTTGAAAAGGTTCAGGATGCTCAGATGGATAAGGTTGTCCACAGATTGGCCAAGCTAGATACCGACTTTGAGGAGATGGCTTTGCATCTTCATGAGACATTCTACCCTCGTTTGCTTACTGTTATATTTGGCCTGCGGTGGTTATTGGCGCACAAAATGAAGCTCGCTATCACCAAGTGTTTAAATTCTCAGGAATACCTTGCAGCTTTTGGGAGAGTTGTAAGTTGTCCTATTATCACGGGAATGCAAGAAGGTTTGATAACTGGCATTGCTCAAAGCAAGGTGGGCACGGACCTCTCAGGTGTTGCTGCTTACCGTCCCTCAGCGGAAGCAGATTATGAGTCTGCGTTGCAAATTCTTTGTGAGTTCGAATTTCCTTTATTAGATACTCTATCATCTCACAAAGATGCCAGTATTGCAGATATTATGGATCTTCTACGTCTTGAGGGTCCGCTTGCAAATGATCCTGGTATTGCTGATTTACAATCGGAACCAGAATAACTTTTTGTTCCTGTGCATAATCCCGAAGATAACGTGGTTTTTGGTAGCAGTTCCTTATCATTCTCTTTGCAAAATGCTCAACGAGAGGTTGATGGAATTAAGGAAAACATTGCTGCTAACCGGTCTGCGCTTACTGGGGTTATGTTCTTGTAGTTGAGCCTCTATCCGTTGATATGTCGATGGATAAAACGGCTTCCTTTGATGATGAGCCCATTGCTGCCGCAACTACTTCTTCATTTTCTCCTATATCCTCCGGTCCTATCTTGACAGAAGGTTGTGATACTGCAGACACGGATGTCCCAACTGTCTATGTGGACGGCCCGACTGCAATTGGGGGCGATGCTTCTTCCTTCCCCACCGCTGAAAAGGAAATTGAAGCTACTCCGATGCAGGAGTCTGTTTAGTTAGATTTTATTTGCATTGTAACCACATGTGGTTTATCTTGCGTCCTTGTGAAACAATATTGATGCTTTCTATGTACGTCTGTAGTTTATGTGTCGTAGTTGTTTACGATCTTTTTATCATGATTTTTGTTTTTGCTATTGTCCTAAGATCATACTGGTACGCTTATCAATAGTCTTGTTTGAATATTTTTGGGTTATTCTCCTAGTACCCGGGTTTGCAATACCTCTTATGTACTTTGAGTTAATTGTTAGGTTACTAATCCTTTGTTATGCGGAATAACATTCTTGGGTCATGCCCGAATGTGCGCGCGTCTTACTCACATATGTTAATGTCTTTGCAAAGTAAAAAAGATAAACACTTATTTGATGCGAGGATTTCGGCCAAGCAAAAGGTTTATTTCTCAAGGGATCTTGAGAAATTTGCAATCCTATAAACAATGTACCTGGTCGTTGTAGCGTAGTATATGTATGTCCGGGGGATTGATCATTCTCTAGGGGAATAGTGTCTGTTAATACAAATAATGTCAAAAACGTCATTTGCATTATTCGGTCTCTACTAGTTTTGATAATCACAAAATATAAATACACGTTACGTAAAACTACGACTAATAAGTTTTTGATCGAAAAAACTCGTATTCGTCTTCAACATCACTTAAGGTATGTATAAACATCTTACCAACTTGTGTATGTGATCAAATGATTTATTTTTCATCAAAACATAACATTTTCATGTCACAAAATATTTTTACAAAAGAATTTTTGTATAATTAAAAGAAATGTTTTATTAAGAAAATGAATTTAAATTTCAAATATAAAACAACCATATTTTCTTTTCAAAACCGACAGAAATTTTGCACCAAATAAATTTTCACTAAGTCAGGACAAAAAGAGGAGCGTCTGTCGGGACAATCCTTCAAATGGGCAGACGGTCCCTTAGCGATAATTGACCTCCATATTTAAGGGACCATCCCCTTTTTTCCTGGCGCCTATAAATATAGAACTGTTCTCTTTTAGAAATTTCACCTCTTATGCACTAAAACTTTATGTATTCCTAAAATCATTCCAAACTATCTTCTTTGATCACATTATCGGGTTTTAACTTGTTTACAAGTGATCACACTCATAATTCCTCTAAAGTGCAATTGATACCCGATCCAATATACTATCCTTATAACCCCGGTTATATCCTAAATAATATCATTACATAACCCTAAAACACATATGTCAAAACACTCCCCCTACCACACTTTTAGTTTCTCTCCTTAAAAATCGCATCATCAAACGCTCCTAATCTCTCCATCAAACACAGTTAACATAAACCGATCTCATCACCATAAAAATAAGTAAATTTGTCATCTCTCTTATCCCTTCATCATCAAAACCAATCAAAAAACTCAAACCCTTTTCTGTCTTTGGGATTAGCACGGATGAAGAACACAAGGGATTGTTGCTTCAAGATCTAGATACGGGTCTCAGGTAGGGTTAATGATTGTGTTGTTTTTTGTTTACGTTTTCTTCAAATCGAATCAAAGAAATGATTGAGACAGAAGTCTTGATCTTTCTTTAAGAGTGTTCGGATATTAAAAGAGATTTATTCTCCACATGGATCGATGATTTTGACGATTCAATTGAAAAAATCTTTAAAAGATTAAAAAAAATTGAATCGATATGAGATCTCTTGTATATGTTGTTGTCGTTGTTATTGGAGATGGGATATAGGAAAGTGATTGTGTTGATATGGGTTTTGTAGGAGACGGGTTAGGATATTGTTGGGTTTGATTATGGCTTTGGTGTGGTTATGATGCAACTGTGATGTTCTTCTTTTAGTTCTTTTATGTTTTTGATTAATGGACCGATGATGTTGTGTAGCTGAGGTCATGTTTTGAGTTTGCTATAAAGGTTAGGTCGTGGTCTTCGTCTTCTTCTTCATCATCTTGATTTCTGTTAAGGTCACTTTACGCATAAGTTTATGCGTAACCATTTGGTATCCTTTTGCGTAAATCTTTCCTTATGTGTAAAATAAGGCTGTCCCGTTGTCTTACGCATAAAAGGTTATCCCTTATGAGTAAAAGGATTTGGTCTAATGCGTAAAATAAGGGTTTTACGCGAAATATTTTCTTCTAACTTATCCAAGCCAGAAGAACTTCACACGGTCGAAGCTTATATGTAACCTAATGGTTTTGACCATTTGACCATCTTTTTCGACCAGATTCCGACAATATTTTTTAACCACAAGTTTCACGGTAATGGAACAAAATGTCACTAAGGATGATACATCAGTTCACAAAACTCTGTTGTTTGGACATAAGGAAAAAAAATTATCTTGTAACTTGTAATAAAAGGTTGAACTTTTTGACCATATGGATACAACAAAGTTGTAAAAACTGTTACCACAAAAGACAAGGAAAAAAATTCCAAGTGCATAAAAAAGGTAGAAAACAGCTTCAACACAACATACGAACCATAACAAATCAATGAAATACCACAACCTTGAGCTCTAATACCAATTGTAGGACCGATAATACTAGAGATTTATGTGGTTCAGGAGGTCGATGTTGATCAAAGTATATGAATTCCATGTTAGTTTCTAGAGAGAGGGTGAAAAAAAAGGGTTTTATTAATATCAAATGAATGTTACACAATTTCCCACACCCGTCATGGAGAGTCACGAGGGGTATTTTTAGGCTCATTACAATATAAGTATTCCTCGATGATAAGGAAATATTTGTTACGCTTTTAGGGGGTCATTTAAGCCCTAAATCATGATATTATGGTCAAATATTACCTCAAATCGTTTCTTTTGTCATGTTAGGTACTTTGGACGAGAAATCTGGAAAATGGAGCATTTTAGACATTTTTGGAGTTAAAAGTGAAGAAAACGACAAAGTCAAGAAACCATGTTGGAAACAGTACCTGAAAGCGTCAGATGTCACAAGGTGACGCCGTTATTGGATGAATCAAGAGGAGGATAACTATTTGCACTTGATGCGCCAAAGAAGAATTAATTGATTACAATGTGACGGTGTCACGTTATATTTCGAGTAGGCCGTCACGTATTATCACAAAGACAGACGACCCAGAAGACAACAACAAGCGACGGCGTCAAAAAGATTAATTGGGCATCAAGAAACCCTAATAACGGCGACTTGACGGCGTCAGGATCCAAAAGCTGACGCCGTCACCCTTGTATATCTATGTATAGTTTTGGATTTTTCATTCATTAGTGTGGAACTTTTGTGCAACAAACCCTAGCCGAATTTTACAGCTATTGTAAGGGTTTCATACCCTTCTTTCATCCATGTTCAATTAAAGATAAGTTAATCTTTTAATAATTCAATATGTCTATGTGTTGTTTGATTATCTTTTATGCTTGTCTTTCTTTTAACATGATAGCTTAGGTTTTTTAGTGTTTCTTAGATCTAATGAAACACAACTATTAATTATTGATTGTTGGTTTGTTTGATTGTATTGGGTGATTGATTTCGAGTTAGGCTAGAGAAAACTGGTCGAACTCCTATATGGTAACTGGCTTGAACGTCTTGAGAAACGTATTCGGCTGTGTACACCGATGTTATTGGTTGTTTTTAATGCATAAGTGACTATTAAGGAGGCCATGATAAGATACTAAACGTGTCATCATAAGAAGAGATAGAAGCTTATAGAGTTGGGGAAGGACGTACACGCCCCCACGACTGGTATTAAGGAAAGCAACCCTTCATCCAAACAATTATAACAAACCAATTAATTAATAAAAGATAACTAGGGAGTAGTGAAATCTAAGTAAACACATTTTCTCATCATAAGAAGTTCACCAATTTTACTTTTCTTGTTATTTAATTTTATTTGCATTAGTAGTTATTTTGGGTTAGTTGACTAGCAACTAATTCCCCCCACTCTTCCAATACGTGAGATATTTTACTTGCTTTCATAAAAATATAAAAATACAAAACGAATCATCCCTCACTTTTAGACCTAGTTTACGTAGTTTTCAATCCTAACGACACTATTCCCCTAGAGAACGATCAATCCCCCGGTACTTGGCACTCACTATACTAAATTGGTCAGGTACACTGTGGAAAACTAGAAGGGGGGGGGGGGGGTTGAATAGTTTTACGTCTTTTTAGTTTTATGAAAACTTAGTTGTTTAAAAGTCTTGTTTACTCTTAAAACTTTGATTCGATCTTATGGGAATTCAAGTCTTGAACAATATGAACAACTATATCTAAGTGTAAGCAATAATAATAATGCAAACTAAGTATGTGAAATCAACACATGCTTAATATAAACAATTATAGCTATATATGAGAGATAAGTAATCAAACGTTTATTTTATAATACTTAGTTATATTTTGTATGAAAACTATGCTTGATCGAAATGATCAATTAAATGTATGTTACCTTTTTAGTTTGATTGTAAAAACTTTGTTTTGTGAATGAAACTTTTGTTTGATCTTTAAGTAAAATCAATACTAGCACTATATGAGCAACTATACATATACGTCTACGTCTACAAAAGTAATAACGATATAAGCAAGATAATAAGTAAGATATGGAAAGATCTAACCGCGAGACAAAGGATTTATAGTGGGTCGGCTACAAGGACACCTTCCTTGCCCTACTCCACTCCTCGAGTCACCTACTCGAGAGTTTTATTCACTATGTCAACAAGCTCCCTTATGGTGGAGAAAACCTTACACACCAATATACACACCACAACTTTTGGGTTATGGGTGATAATGAAAGGGTGATGTCTACGGATGCATTTTCAATGGTAAGTTGTGGGTTTGGAGCAGTTGATGAATTGTTGGTGTCTTGAGTGAGTGATGGGTTTTATTTTTTCGTAGTGAGGAGGTATTCAATCCAAGTGAGGTGTTCTTCCAAGAGAATGGTTTGTTTTTAGAGGTAAATGAAACAAGGACAATAGTGGGTATGATGCTCAACTTGCTTTAAGTGGAGTGAGTGAGGGAGACAATCTGAGTAGGGTGATAAAGGTGGTTAGTCCAAGTTGCATATAACAAGATGCATGACAAGAAGAGAACTAAGCTCATGAGCTTCTTTGAGCTCCTCAACGAACTTTCATTGTTTGGACGAAGGTGATGATGGAGGTGTTGGGTTGTGATCCTCATGTGTGTTGTTAGGAAGTGGTGGTGTTATTGTTGGAAGTGGAAACATTTGTGAGTTTAGGTAGTCATTGATGGATGAGGATGACGGTATTGAAGAAGAGGATGTTCCACGAGTAGAGGGTGTTTTGGATGGTGCATTCGGTGCATTAGGAGATGAGCATTGAGTTTGAGGTGATGGGGTTGTGTTGTCATCTTTGGTTAAGTCAATGAATAGTTGTTTAGGAGTGATGATGAGGATCTTTTGTTTCTTTGATGTTTTGGAAATGGAAGTTTTTGGTGAATCCATGGTGGATTATGGTGATGTGTGTTGGAGGTGAAGGGTGAGATGAAGGTGTACTTTGGTAATTTGATGGATGGTTGGTTATTATGATGTGGTTTGTGAAAGGGTTCATTTGAGTGAACATGAGGTTTGTGCATCATGAAGTATGGTTTGACCTTCATGGGTTAAGTTGTAGTGGTGATGACACACTTTGTAGAGTGTAGGAAATGGTTTCATGGTTGAATCTTTTTGTGAGGATGACTAGATGGAGTTATTGGTGAGGATGGGAGATGAGTATCAAGTGGTGTGATTGGTGAGAATTAAATAGCGATGTTCACGGAAGGGATGCCTTGGTTTTTCATTTCACTTTGGTGGTTTGAGTGTGTAAAGATTACGAGGATTGGTTTTGGGCAAGTCCAACTCTTTAGGCAACTATGCATGTATTATCTTAATGGAATATGCATGAAAAGTATATAGGCAAACATACATGTAATATAATTACAACTACGCATGCATGCAAACTTAATAAAGTAATAGATCAAGCAATTAAGGCATTCTACCTAACATGATTAACTTAGTGCAAGGGCAAAAACAACTTATGAGTGAGGCACTAGTGATGGAACAAATGTGATAGTGTAATTCTTGATTTTGTTCTAGTGTAAGCCTATATGAAACAAATACGGAGTTAAGATCGTTTCGACTCCTATAAAAGTGAAACAAATTTTCCTAAGAAATGATCCTTGATATCCTTGATTTAGCTTTGCTCACTTCTAAGTGTCATGTATATGTATATATTGGATTATATATATTTAGACAACGAGAGTGAGACTATTGTGCATGGTTTGATAGAAAAACGTTTTTATCATTATTCAACAATGAGTTCTCCTAAACGCGAGAATGATTTTAAAAATTGAATTGGGGTTTCCTTTGAAAACATATTGTTGCAATAACAAAATATCCCAATTCCTTATTTTGTGCAAAATAGAATCCTAGACTCAGATTAGTGAAAAAGTAGAGAAAACTTGGAAATTTATTTCTCAGATGGCCGACCCCTTAAAGTGAGGCCGGTCCCCTTAATGTTTAAGGGGGCCGCCCATATAAATTTAAGGGGTCCGCCCATCTGACAGAAAAGAAATTTTTAGAACTTTGAGTTTTTAGAAGATTTTAAGTATTCCAAGAATTTAATCAATTTGCTCCATCATTCCTAATCCTAAACGCAAGTGATTAAATAGTTTACGCTTAAGGGGTTTGGTAAACATATTGGCAATGTTATCTTCCAAAGCTACCTTTTCTACATAACCTATGATCATAAGTGATTGATGAGGTTCTATATCTTTGATGTGAGAGTGTTGAATAGGGTATATCCTAACTTCTATAGCTCCTTTGTTGTTGCACACTTATCTAACTTAACGCCATAGTCTACGAGAGCTTGTTTCATCCATAGTTTTCTAACACGAGAAATCTAATCTTACTTCTATGTTAATAATTAATCCACTTGACTCATTTCAGTTCATCACCATGAGTTTTCTACTAGTGGACATAGAAGATTTCCAATTTCTATGTTGTTCAACAACGAACAATTTTATTATAATCCAAGGAAAGCCAACTAAGAGGGGTTCATAATGCGTGAGTAAGTAAGTATAACTAGCTATATAACTAAGCATTATTCTAACTAGTTGTTAATCTAAGAATATAAATTTTAACGATGAACTTAAAAGAAACGCGTACCTTATAGTCTTCAATAAAGTTTCTTCAAACACTTCAAGATGCCATGTTGACTTGTAGAAGCCATTTGTAGATGAGATACCAATATTTTCCAAAAGTGACAACTTAGCCACTTGGTTCCCATGGTCTCATTGGTCCAAAGTCGTTTGAACCAAACATGGTTTGCAATTGACTAGGATGCATGTATGGTGGAAGTATTCCCCATGGGTTGAAGCTTGGTTGATATGGATAATTCCACATTGGGTGACTATTATTAGAAAAGTGTTGTCTACCTTGATTTCTCCTATGTTGAGGGGTTTTAGACCGAGGATGAGGATTATTTGGTCTATTTGGAGGTGGAGTTTTAGATCTTAATTTTGGTTTAGAAAATCCGGTTTTGGCTTTTAATGATGGTTTATATAAACTTTTTACTTCCTCATTACTTGCAATAGGTATTTTTCTATCTTTTATAGGTACATACTTAGGTTTTGAGTCTAATGGTTTTTGTTTACTAGATTCACATTCAAACTTTCCATTTTTATTTTCACTAGTTGAAACATTAGTTAAGTCGAATCCTAGACCGGTTTTATCTCCTAAAGTTTCTTGAACACTTATTATTTTCTTAAGTGAGTTACTACTATTTTTAAACTTGTCAAGTTTGAAAATTTCATCTTTAAGTTTTTCGTTTTCATTTTTGACCTCTAAACATGTTTTACATTCTATAAAAACTTCTTTTTCTTTTTCCAAATGTTGTAGTTTAATTTTTAATTCAAGTACTTCATTTTCTAATTTATTATTAATATGTTTTAGTGACTTATTTTTAGCTATGACCTTTTGACCTAATTTACACAATCTACTATATTCGTTATCTAAGTCTTTTTCATCTAAAGATAAATGTTCATCACTATAGTATTCGGTTTTAGAACGTACCTCATCGGATGCCTTTGCCATGAGACACTTTTCATTTTTTGTTGTCTCCTTTTCATCATTATCACTATCGCTCCATGCTCCTCCTACAAAGGCCTTGTGGTTTTGACTTCTTGACAATTTCGTACATTCTCCAATAAGATGATTTGGATCTCCACACTTAAAACACTTTCTTTCATTATATGGTTGCCTAACGTATCTTCCTCGTCTTATGAAGAATTTCTTGAAGTCTCGTACGGCCATAGCATACTCTTTATCACTTTTGGAGGTTGAGCATTCTTCGTCACTAGAGTCCTTTTTAGCTTTCAACGCAATTGATTTGCTTTGCTCCCTTTTTCCTTTGACCATCTCGGAGTCTTTCTT
Source organism: Artemisia argyi (assembly GCA_030686995.1). Lineage (NCBI taxonomy): Eukaryota > Viridiplantae > Streptophyta > Magnoliopsida > Asterales > Asteraceae > Artemisia > Artemisia argyi. Next base: position 78,290,148 of record CM060688.1, read on the forward strand.
TATTATTTCTTCATAGACTTTCAGGTTCTCGATCAACTCATCAAGTTGAAGAGTTGACAAGTTCTTCGATTCTTCAATCTCCGTAACTTTAGCTCGCCATTTTGGATGAAGAGCTCTAAGAAATTTCCTAACAAAATTCTTACTAGAAAAATTCTCATCAAGTGCTTTTAAACTTGTGATGATGGTGTTAAACCTAGCAAAAGCATTATCTATTGATTCCTCCTCCGGAATCGTAAATTGTTCATATTGTTGAACAAGAAGATCTATTTTATTATCTTTAACTTGACTATTATCTTGGTGAGCGATTAGCAAAGAATCCCAAATTTCTTTTGCGGTTTTACACATAAAACTTCTTTGCGTGGTAACGCATTATAAATAACCATTTTAGCCTCATTATTTTTTGCTAGTTTCCTTTTCAAATCATCATTTTGTTTTTCAAAAGATACAATTTCATCCAATATTGAATAGGGGGAAATCACCAAAGGTAATGACATGCAAAGATCAAGATCTTTCGATTTCACATAAGTTTCGAATCTATTTTTCCAATATAAAAATCCATCACTTTCAAATAGTGGTGGTCTTTGCATAGATTGCCCTTCTAAATATTTTTCCGATTCCATAGATCGATACAAGTTTTAAAATACAGTATATTTTAAAAATCTTGTTTAACATAGCTCTGATGCCAATTGTGGAAAACTAGAAAGCGGGGGTTGAATAGTTTTACATCTTTTTAGTTTTATGAAAACTTAGTTGTTTAAAAGTCTTGTTTACTCTTAAAACTTTAATTCGATCTTATGTGAATTCAAGTATTGAACAATATGAACAACTATATCTAAGTATGAGTAATAATAATAATGCAAACTAAGTATGTGAAATCAACACATGCATAATATAAACAATTATAGCTATATACGAGAGATAAGTAAGCAAACGTTTATTTTATAGTCCTTAGTTATATTTTGTATGAAAACTATACTTGATCGAAATGATCAATTAAATGTATGTTACCTTTTTAGTTTGATTGTAAAAACTTTGTTTTGTGAATGAAACTTTTGTTTGATCTTTAAGTAAAATCAATACTAGCACTATATGAGCAATTATACATATACGTCTACGTCTACAAAAGTAATAACGATATAAGCAAGATAATAAGTAAGATATGGAAAGATCTAACCGCGAGACAAAGGATTTATAGTGGTTCGGATACAAGGACACCTTCCTTGCCCTACTCCACTCCTCGAGTCACCTACTCGAGAGTTTTCTTCACTATGTCAACAAGCTCCCTTATGGCGGAGAAAACCTTACACACCAATATACACACCACAACTTCGTCACAACTTATTCACACCTTCTACACAACTTCTTCACGACTTGGCACACCTTCTTCACAACTTGTACACACCACTACTACTTCACAACTTCACACTACTGCACTACTTCTTCTTCACACCACTACTTATATCTTACTACTTCTATTCACAACTTCTACTCCTAGATCTATCTAGTTACACTACTATCACACCTTTACAATGAATGTACACAACAACTAGACTATATACACAAATCTACAATACTTCACAACTTGATGTTGAAGGAGTATTCTTCTCTTGCACTTTGAGAGATGAGAGGTGAGGGAATGAATCACTTGAAACAAGGATTAACAATTATATGATCAAAGGGTTTTTAGGAGGATGTTTAGAGAGATTTGGATCTGAAAATTTTCGTGCAAGAGGTGGGAAAAATTCCAGATTTAAGGTGGTATTTATAGGGAAAAATTTCTGACAGAATCTGACAGGGGAGCCTGGCCGGTCCCCTTAATTGTGTGCCGGCCCCCTTAAAATTAAGGGGGCCGCCCAGACGAAAACTGCAGTTTTCTTGTCTTTTTCTGGGGAAAGTTTATTTGGTGAAAAACTAACTGATTTTGGTTAAAATTTTGAATTCATATATTTATTATGAATAAAACATTTTCCTTTATTACCAAAAATGTTTTTCAAAAATATAAAATAAGTTTATTTAATTTTATAAACTTTGTATTATTTAAATAAACATCCCTTTGATCATAAAATGTATTAGTCACTTGTTTATTCATACCTTAAGTGATTATGTTGGATAAGATGATATAAACTTGCTTAAAACTTGTTTACGTATTAACTTTGCGTTTAATGTTCTTATATTTTGTGATCGTCAAAACTTAAGGATATCAAAAGATATTAATATGTAGGACCATAGATCTAGCTTTATCACTTAAGAATATGATGTTAGAGAGAGATGGAAGAGCTAGAGAGAGAAAGTAGAGAGAGAGAGAGGTGGAGAGCACTATGTGAAATAAAACCTTTAATTAGCATGAACTCCCACCTTTCCTAACAAGCTTAGGAGGGGTATTTATAGTCTTTACATTAGCCACCATGGACTTTCTCATGGGCCTTCTTTTGGGCCAAGCCATTAAGGCTTTTACTAAACTTAATAAACTAGCATTTTACTAACTATTACATGAATATATTTAACTAACTATTTGACTCAATAATGATCGTCACTTTTAATCCTAACAATCTCCCCCTAAGGGAAGATCATTGAGATCTCTCTTTGATTACATAAATGATCAACACTTCTAATGATAACAATCTCCCCCTAAGGGTGATCATTGAGATCTCTCTTTTGTGACCTTGATCTTTGATCTTTGAAGCTTGTTCTCTTTGAACTTTGAGTCTTATTGTGTAATAGTTTTGCTAGTTCCTTTGTTCCAATCATGCTTTGTGATCTTTCTTGCCTTTGATCAACATCTTTACTCTATGGTCTTTACGTCTTTTCCAACATGTTCATACTTTGTTTGACGTTGAATCTTTGTGTAGTTCTCTTTTCTTTGACTTTAATCTTTGTTTCTTTAGTTTGTAGATTCTTTGACTTTGACTTAGAAACGTTCTGAACTTTGCTTTGCTTAGATCTTTGAAGAGAGCTTTGCAGGGTATGAGCATGTGGATCTTTGAGTAATGGTAACGGTCTTTCTCCAAGGAACATTCATTAGTACCTGCATAAAACAGTTAGCAATAAAGTATCCGGTACTTACAGGTTCGGAATTAGAGATCGTCAACAGCATAGTGTGAAGACTCCTTCTAACCCTTACCAAGGCCGTTCCTGAATCAGATACCCCTAAAAGGGCTTACTAGATCCACCGAAGTACATCAACAATTTAGGTGAGTTGCTGGAGATCACCCCACAACTGTAGACCATTTGAGACATAGTAACCATCATGATAGATAAGGCAAGATCCGTAGATCTTATAAAGACTCTTACAACTTGTGTTCATTTTGGCGAACACAAGTGTATTCATATGAAAGTGTATCCTAAGAGATCTTTTGATGAATCTCATGGCTCTAGACTCGATAAGTGCATAATTTGGTTTCCTATGCGGAGACTAGGGAGGGGTCTCCTACTTCAATATCAACCATCTCTAAGAGATAAGTCGATAGATTACACCGGTTCCCCGTGAGAATGAAACAAGTACCTTTTGAGAGATACTCGAGTGGCTAGAAGGTTAAGTGTAGTGCGTCACTGGGTCCATGACGTCTTTATCTTCAATACCAGTGTCACCTTGGTAACAACCAGTAGCATATGAATTGAACCGGTTTCTGCCCTAAGGTTGAAAATTTGGAGGGCTATTTTTTTTCACCCTTTCATTTGCTTTTCTTCTTAATTCTTCAATCCCTTCTTTCTCCCTTCATTCTTTTCTCCTTTTTTCAAATCATACCTAAGGACTTCTAATTCTAATCTATTGGAATTGTCCTTGGGTATATCCCTCCGGCTCTGGCGGATCATAGGACGGTTTTTCCTAACCTTAATCACCTTATAACTCCATGACTATCCTATAATTGCCATGAAACCATTTATGAAAATCTCTCAAAGTGTTTATGAAAAAAAACCTACTTTGTTAACACTTCGAGAGTTTTGCATTGTATTTGAAGGACTCCCCCTTCACATGTGCTCATGTATATTTTAGGAAATTTGCGCATGCAGGAGGAGTTTGCACTTTTGAATTGATCTACTTTCAATGAACACAACCGATTCGAGACACGCTTACATCACTAGTTAGACTAGCTTGAAGTTATTACCCGGCCTGGTCAAGTCCACAGAAAGTTTCTCGAAACGGTACATTTCTACTAAGACAAATCCTTTTCGAGACACGCTTACGTGGCTAGTTAAAGAGTTCCATTGTCAGCTTTTAGGTGACAACTAGCTCTAGTAAGTAACTTGATGTTATTACCCGTCGAGGATAAGTCTTTTCGATTACTAACTTTTGTCGTTTCGTCAATTCTTGGGTCATTTCTGAGTCGAGCTCGCACGAGATTCAACCACAATCTTAAACACATTGATCACATTTTAATCACGTCTTCTCCCCCTCAAAAATAGCATATCCATGGTATTTTTTATACCAATTGATTAAAACCTTTTCTATTTGGATAGCATATGGGAGAAACGGGTGTTTGTAATTCCGTATAAGTTTCCTTTAAGCATGATCATTTTGGAACATCATTTTATTACTCCCCCTCAAAAGTAGAACGTTTTGAGTAAATATTTGCTTTGAAGGATTTGAGGGAGTAATATCTTGAGCTACATCATGAAAAGTTTTGAAAACCTTTTGAAACATTTTTCAACATTTTGCTCAAAAAATTAAGAAGACTTTGATAAGCTTTTCGGTGAGAAGTCTTCTTATCTTTTAGGATTGTCGCATAGAAATGTACAACAGGGTCCTTTCTTTGAAAATCGCGGGTTATACACTGTTATGTGTGCATAAGCCATCATGTTTTTAGGATAAGTGCATGGAAAATATATAAACCTTTGATTGATTAAGCACTTTCCTTTATTTGAAGAACGAGTCCTTAGCAGAAGTACTAAGAAGTCATCATGTTTTTGGATTAGACAACAACTTTTGGAACCCATTTAAGCACGACGCCAACGGGTTTACCATATTTTGAAATCCATTTGAAAGTTGTGTTAATCCGAAACAAAGAAGTTGAATTCCAACGAGGACTGAAAACCGGTGTTTCATTTTGAAATACAGCTCGTGGAATCAACGGTGATTTAAAACTCTTTTGCTTTTGAAAGTTGTTTGAGAAACTCGGTGTCTCTCTTGGAGTTTTAAAACTTGAAGAAGAAGTTTTCCATCCATTGTTGAAACTCGGTGTTTCATTTCAAAAATTCATTTTTGAGATGAATGGAAACCTTCCAGAATTAGGATTTTTCCAAGCATAGCCATTCCTTTGTTGTAGCGGAAGCATTTCAGAGTGTGAATATTTCAAATGTTTTGAACGGCTTTGCTTTGGTTTCCACACTGGCTTTACCGGAGTAAAACGAGAGTATGGAGTTTGAAAACCTTGATTCTTTTCTTTATGAGCACTTGCATTTGAAACCTTTTGAGGAGTAAATGTTTCAGAAAAATTGGGTCTCTTTGAAAATTTCCTTCCTTTTTGCAAAGAATAGGTAGTAAACTGAGAAACCCTTTTTGAAAATGGTTTTGAAGATTCACCTGTGTAAACCTTTTCTGAAACACTTGCTTGTGGTTTAGACTCGTTTAAAACTTGAGATTTTCCTTTTGACCGATTAAGAACATCAAACTTTGCTTTTACGGCATTGTATGACGTTCTCAAATCATTGTATTCTTTTTGAAGAGAAAGATGATCTAATGATGCCAGTTTTTCTTGCAAAGAAGCATTTTGATTTTCAAGATGTGCAAAATATTTTTCATATTTGTTTGTTTCGATTGAAAAATCATTTTTGGCATCACCAAAATCCTTGGTTTGTTGTGCAATCGTTTTTTCCAATTCAACAATTTTCTTTTGAAGCACAAACTTTTCTTTTTCAAAAAGATGATTTGGTGTGATCTGAGAGTCAGATTTGTTTGAAGTTTGATTCTGAACTCTTGACCGCTTGATTGAATCAAACAAGTTTTTGTAAGTCTGTTTCAAATGCTCATTTTCTTTTTGTAATGATGCCACAGCATGTTCCAATTCGAGATTTTTTGTATCAAGTTCGTCAAAATCAAACTTGATTTGGGTATCATCACAATTTTCTTCAAAAATCTTTTCTTTTTCTTTAAGCACTGATGTCAAAGAGTTTTCAGAAGACATTTTCTCATTCTTCTCTTGTAGTTTTAGTTGGAAAGAGATACTTTGTGCTTCGAGTTTTGCAAGATGTTTCTCAAACTGAGCAGTTCTTTTTGACAATTCATCGTTGACATCAGCTGCTTCTTTTGAAAGCTCGGTGATTTTCTTTTTGAGACAAAGATTTTCAGATTTCAAAGAAGATGTTTGTTCAAAATGCACATTCTCATACTCATGGCTGACAGATGCTGACTTGAACGACTCCATTTGATTTGTGAAAAATTCTTTTTGAATGTCCAGAATTAAGCATTTTTCATCAAATTCGTCTTCAAGAGAGTGAACGTACTTTAGATCTTCTCTCATTTCAGTTACAAGATGTTTTTCAAAGTACTCAAAACATAAGTTGATATCTTTTACACGAGGTTCAATTTCCTCTTTCAAAATCTTTTTGACTTCTAACTTAAGGCGTACATCTGATGAAAGAGGATTAGAGAAAACGTTGTTTGTGATGTTTTCTTGCTTAAACCAAATGACCTTTAACGTTTGCTCAATGTGATGTTTAAGATTACAAAATTGTTTCCTTGCTCTATTTTGCCATAACTTAGCATCATAGGTAGCAAGTTGAGCATCTTTGAAAAATATTTTCACATTTGTGTCTTTTCTTTTGAAAGGTTCTTTTGGTATGTCTGTCAATTGTAGACAACCATACACAAAGCCGTGGTACGAGAGTGGATTTTTTGTTTGTTTTACTTTCAAACGTTTTTCCTCTTTAGATTTTAAAATATCTTGAGACTCAAACAAAAGATCATCTGACAATTCTCTTCCCATATCATTAGCGTTATACAAAATAGGTGTCAACTTTTGCACTTTGTTTAAAAAACAAGGTTTTTCATTTTCCACATTAGCATTATTCACAAAACCAATCCCAGATGTTTGTTTCTCAACCTCCTCATCTTTAGTAGGCAGCATGTTGATAGTCTGAGAAGTCTGTCCCAATTTTTGAAGTTTGTTTTCAAGATCGTTTGTTCGTTTCAAAAACTGTTGGTTTTCATTCTCAAGTTTTGTGTTTACAATCTCAAAATTTGATGTGGTTTTCTGAAGCTTTGAATTTTCACTTTTTAAATCATTGTTTTCTTTTAAAAGCGCTTGAACCTTTCTGTTGTTAACAACCATTTGAGAATCCAGATTTTGAATGGAACGTTTTTCACGAAGAACGGCTTCTCTATAACCAACTTCAAGTTCTTTATTTCGTTTTAAAAGTGGTTTGACAGACTCTCCATACATTTCAAACTTTTGAGCATGAGATTTAAGGTTTGAGATTTCAATTTCAAGTTTAGCATTTCTTGTATTGCATTTTCAAAACATTTTTCCATTTCCTTAAATCTCTCAATCTCTTTGTTCAAAAAGACATTCGTTTTCTTAGCTTCACAATTGTCGTTTTTGCACTTTTCAAGTTCATGTTTGAAATTATTGATTAATGAAGCAAAAAAGGCACGATCTTGTTCATAAGAAGATCCATCCTGGGCAGGCTCACCTCTATTAGGATCCATATCTGGAGTAGCAAAAGTGATATTACTATCATTTTGTTCCACCACATATGTGTCACTAATAGACTCAGGATGCGCAGGATGTGTATGATCATGAGCAAACACATTATCAAAGATATTACCATTATCATGAGCATGTGAATGTTGTACCGTAGCCAATATCTCTGTGTATGATGAAGGTCTGATATGATTATCCTCGGTATCCCAAACAACTTCATTCCTTTGTGTACCATCAGCATCCGAATAATAGCTAGGACTGCTGCTTTCAACCTGCTATTCTGAAGATGAATCACTTCCCGTAAAAACCAAACTATCATCTGATGTATCTCCCTCATTGACCTTTTCCTCTTCTGTTTGAACATCTTTCTCTGTCTCTTTTTCAATCACCTATGTTTCCTTAAACTGCATCTCTCTTTCAATCTGCTCTCTTTCCCGTTTCTGCTTCTCAATTTCATTTAACTCAGCTTCCACAACATCAAGTATCTTTTCGAGTTCCCCCATGTCATTTATGCATTTAGTTCTGAAGGTCAAATAGCCTACCCAAAATTGTTGGTAAAATGCATCGATAAACTCTGACTGGTTCATTATCCAAGGGTTAAAGATACTCTGAAATTGAGTTTGGATCACTTTAAAAGCTTCCTTGCAGTTACTCGTATCAAGTTCTTCTTCATTAAGTAGCTGATTCGTTGTGTTTTGGTGTGTGCAAAAAAAAATTTTATCAAAATATCAACAAACGTGAGGTCTAATTTATCGTGAGACAAATAGACGTGAAGCAATACGAGTAAACCTTTTAGGAAAAAGATTACCTCGCAAAACTTGTGAAAGTGATATTTAATTTGTGAGACCGGGAAGTCAATTCCCGGGTCATACCCCAACGAGGTGTGAATTGAAAGCTTCGAATTAGATTGGAATTAAAATCTTGTATGATTGGAAAGGTTATTTGGTGTTACGATACGTTAAATTAACGAAATTGAAAATTAACGAACGAAGGTAAAAATAAATTATCCTAAGGCAACTAACAAACTAGTGAAATCCTAAAACACTACGGGAAAACATAATTAGGTATCGAGAATCCTAAAACGTAATCTAAATTAAAAACATGACGTTTATTAAAAATAAACGTCAACGTACAAAATAAAACGTGAAACTTGAGCTACAAAGGTCCTACGGGTTTCCAATTAATTTTCTTACGCACTAAATGACAAAAGAAAATTTTAGAAAAAAGAAAATTAATTTTTCAATAAAAATTCTATTTATTATTAATTTAATACTATTCTAACTAAATTAAATCAAAATAATTATCAAAACTATCCTAATAATTATCAAAACTCAAAATAAGCCTAAGGAAAATAAAAACTTGGAAATAAGCACTAGGTATAAGCTGAAAAGCAGTTATAAGCAAATAAACACAAAACAACTAAGTCCTATATAAAAGAATTAATGATGCAATCATAACAAGAAAAGACCCAAGGGCGACTGGTTATGTGTGTGTGTTGTGAGGCTTTGGTATGCATGAGGTCTGGGGTTCGAACCTTGCCTAGACCATTTTGCCATTTATTTATTTATATTTTTTTTTCGATTTTTCTTTTTCTCAATTAACTTAAACACCAACTATTATCCAATCTTGAAAATGGATTTTCACCAAAAATCTCAACTGAAACTCAAACAAACTTAGCAATTTATACAGAATCAAAATTTTTATCTTTGTTTTGGTCAAAGCTTCACACAACTTCACAAGTAAGCCAATAAGCACACATAAGCTTGAACAAACAAAGCAACAACAAGAAATAACCACAACAACAAGTAATAACAACTACAACAGGACCGAATACAGAAGAAGAATAAAACAAGAACAACAAGAACAAAGGCAAGCAGTAGCAGCAGTTGCCTAGGGGTAATTTCAAGGCACATTTAAGCTTATCTAAAGAGCATTAGAGGGAAAACAAAAACTACAAGCCTATAAACAAACTAGGGGGATTACAAATCAACAAAGATTAAGTTCTAACACCTACAAATGAGTAATCTAAGTCCCCTTCAAGTCTTATGGAAACTGGGTGCAGGGGAAAGACCTTCCCTGCAGGTTTGTTTGTATGAGTGTGGGACCCATTAAAAAAAATCACAAAAATGAAATGAACATGGGACTCAAAAGTTGAGGTGGGGGACTGTGACCTGTAAAAATTTCAAGGTCTAAATCTTATCCCAAAATTCACTAAAAATCCTTGAAAATCTGAGATTCTACCCATGAATCAACTTTTGACTCTTGAAGTTTTGAACACCAGTTGACTAATTTGAATTACCAGGGCCCCTAATTGATTGTTGATGTTATACTGAGCCTAAAGAAGTGAAATATAACAACCTAAACTAGTTATGAACCAAATTTAAAGGTCTTGGTACCTAAAATCCACACAGTTGAGCTGTGAAGAATTAGTAGTTCAATTTTGACTTTTAACCCACAACCTATCAATTTTATGTTCAAACTACTCTAAGTGGATGCTAAGAAGGAAGTTTCACTAGGTTATGTCTACTCAAAACCTTATGAGATCAGTAAACTGCCCAAATCCAAACACCCCTTATCACTACTGATTTAACAAGAAAACAAAGCAAATGATCAGAATGCTAAACAAACTTAACTAATTAACTGTAACTAACTAATAATGAACTCAATTAAGCACTGTTCAACACTCAAAAGCAACAAATAACAACTAATGCATAATATGGAAAATTGAGATTTAAGATGTTACTTGTCATCCAAAGCTTGTGAAACAAACTGAGAACTAGGACCCAAAAGATCACCTAATGTCTCCCATGAGACTCTATACCCTCATCCATTAATGCTACTGCTTCTACACTTCCTTCCATTTTTTTTATAATTTTTGAATTTTCTTTTTCTCTTTTTTTTTTTTCTTTTTTTTTTCTTTTCTTCTGTGAAAGGGATGGAGGGGTGTTGACTGGTCAACTCACGTTTATATTAATAAAACAGGTTTGGGCTTGGGGTTGGTTGGGCTAAGAGTAATGGTGGGCTGATGAGGGTGTGTTTGTGTTGGGTTTGTTTTGGGTTTGGCGGAATAGTATAACTTGGTCCGTTTGGTTTGTTTTGATATTACAAGGACTTCTTTTGCAATTAGTTGAAAATCCAGGGACCTGAGTTGCCACTTTCCCAAAGATACCATAAGGACCAATTTTTGCCAATATTCACTATTCCAAGGACCGTAGATGCAATTTTTCAAAATTTGAAATACGAGGGACCAAACTTGCCAATTTGCCAAAGTACAAGGACCAAATGTGTAACTTTTTGAAAACTTTTCACCCAAAGATCATTTGTGTTATCATTTGACTTTTAAAGAGTTTGGGTTGACTTTTCTTTAAAATAAATGCTCAGGGACTAGTTTTGTCAAATTTTGAAAGTTGGGGGACTGAAATCGCCAATTATGCAACTTTTGTTCGTTTTTCGTTTGTTTTCACTCGTTTTGCATCAGAAACATATAAAACACGATCTTTGGGATTTTTTCTGTATTTTGGTGCGTTTTTGAGTGTTTTTAAACGTTTTGCAGTTCAGATTTGACTAAAAATGATGAGTATTTACACACTCATCAATCCCGCACACTAAACTATTGCTAGTCCCTAGCAATCTTTTTGAGAAAAATTAATGGATTTGAAGTCTCTTTACCAAAAGTCATCACTTCTGGAGTAGCCGAATGTTTTGATTCAAGTAAGAACTATGGTCCATCCAATAACCATATGATTTTGAGCAAACCACCAGTTTTCAACGGTTTTGATTTGTCTTTGCCAGAAGTTGTTTGCTTCTGGACTAGCCAACTCCTGATGGAACAGTCAACATCTTGGTGAGTTGATTACCAATTATGGTTTTTCCACTGCCTTTACCACAAGCCATAATCTTGCGGGCTAGCCAACTCATTTACTTTTGAGGATATGGCGAGTTGAGGTACCATACAATTTTGGGCAAATTGTAAGCCATCAACGGGTTTGAGTTATCTTTACCAAGAGCCGTTTGCTCCTGGATTAGCCAATCCTTTTTTCATTTAAACACGGCGGACTGATAACCACAAAAATCTTTGAAATAAAGTGAATTTTTTTTTTCAAATTTTTGGCCAAAAACGGGGGAACTAGACGGTATAATTTGATAAAATTCGCTAGAATTTTCCCCTCCCCCACACATAGAATTGAATATTGTCCTCAATATTCAAAGTCCCGACTATTATGCCGAATCCTTGAACGAAAGAAGATAATATTAGAAGCTAACTGTGGGAACGTCATTTTTCATTTTTTCACTTTATTTATATATACACACATATTTTTTTTTGAAGATATATACATTGCAAATAGCTGCAGGGGGTGGCCACTCCCCCACACTAGGGTGTTAGAAAGTAGAAAGAAATCAGAGACATGGGTGAAAACCTATGTTCTTGCTACTGTTTTTGTTTACCGAGTCGCTAGCTTGACTCGACCCCGAATTCATTGGTCCATGGGGAAAGTTTGGAGATCCGGGACAATGGGCGGTATGTCCCCTCCAAAATACTGTTTCAACCGATGCCCATTTACTTTGAAATTTGGACCGTCATTTTGAGGTAACTCGACGGTGCCACAAGGTAAAACTTTGGCAACGGTGAAAGGTCCAGTCCAGCGGGTTTTAAGCTTACCCAAAAATATCTTTAATCTAGAGTTAAAAAGAAGTACTCGGTCACCAACGTTGAAAACGCGGTTCTTGATCTTGGAGTCATGGATCTTCTTTGTTTTCTCTTTATAGATTAAAGAGTTTTCGTAAGCTTGATCACGAAGTTCATTTAGTTCATTGAGTTGAACTTTCCTATGATCACCCGCAGATTTGAGGTCGAAATTGGCATTCTTCAAAGCCCAATAAGCCTTGTGCTCGAGTTCAATCGGTAGATGACATGCTTTTCTATACACGAGCTTATAAGGAGTACACCCGATGGGTGTTTTATAAGCCGTGCGAAAAGCCCATAGAGCGTCATCTAACTTATCCTACCAAGAGGCACGGTTTTCGCCTACAGTTCTTTCAAGAATTCTTTTTAAACCACGGTTTGAAACCTCCACTTGCCCACTTGTTTGTGGGTGATAAGCGGTGGCAAGTCGGTGAGTGACACCATACTTGAGCATGACTTTTGCAAATTGCTCGTTGCAAAAGTGAGTACCGCGATCACTAATGATAGCGCGGGGAGTTCCAAACCTAGAGAAGAGAGATTTCAAAAACTTTACAACTACTCGGGCATCGTTGGTTGGGAGAGCTTTGGCTTCGACCCATTTTGACAAGTAGTCAACGGCTACGAGTATGTACTTGTTCCCTTGTGAAGACGGGAACGGCCCCATAAAGTCTATGCCCCAAACATCAAAGATTTCACAAACTTGGATGACATTTTGTGGCATTTCATCCTGTTGTGTTATCTTTCCTTGACGTTGACACGAGTCGCAAGATTTGACTAGGTCATGGGCGTCTTTGTAAATGGTGGGCCAATAGAAACCGGATTCAAATACTTTTCGAGCGGTGTAGTTCGGGCCATGATGTCCCCCGGTGGGTCCATTATGACAAGCCTTAAGGATTTCCTTGGCTTCTTGGCCATGAACACACCTACGAATAACCTGATCCATACAGATCTTAAACAGATAGGGGTCGTCCCAAAAGTAATGATACACATCTTTGAAAAACTTGCTCTTTTGGTGGGACGACATCCCTTTAACAACGAAATTCCCCGCATGGTAGTTTGCAAAGTCGGCAAACCATGGGGTACTAGAATCACCACGATAGGAAATCACATTAAGTGTCTCGAGAGGAAACGTTTCATTTATTTCCTTTTTCTCAAGAACACCTTGATGAGGATTTTCCAATCGGGAAAGATGATCAGCAGCGAGGTTCTCGGCTCCTTTTTTATCACGAATGATGATATCAAATTCTTGTAGGAGGAGAACCCAACGGAGCAATCTCGGCTTTGCGTCTTGCTTGGCAAAGAGATATTTGAGAGCCGAGTGATCTGTGTACACTATGCATTTAGTCAAGATCAAATATGGCCGAAACTTCTCAAACGCATACACCACGGCTAGTAATTCTTTTTCCATTTTGGTGTAGTGAGCTTGAGCTTCGGTCAAGGTTTTGCTTGCATAATGAATTGGCTGAAAGTGTTTGGTTTTTCGTTGCCCCAAGACCGCACCTATGCCAAAGTCACTTGCATCACACGTAAGTTCGAAAGGTAGGTCCCAATCGGGGGCAACTAGAATTGGTGCCTCAGTAAGCTTTTTCTTGAGAGTTTGAAAAGCTTCGATGCACTCATCGGAAAAGACAAACGGAGTCTCTTTTTCAAGAAGTCGGGTCATAGGCCTAGCTATCTTTGAGAAATCTTGAATGAATCTACGATAGAAGCCGGCATGACCCAGAAAACTCCGAACACCTTTGACAGTAGTGGGAGGAGGAAGCTTAGCAAAGACATCGATTTTAGCTTTATCAACCTCAATCCCACTCTTAGAAATCTTATGGCCAAGGACAATTCCTTCCTTGACCATGAAATGACTTTTCTCCCAATTTAGACTAAGATTGGTGTCTTCACACCTTTGAAGCATTTTGTCTAAATTGGCGAGACATGATTCGAATGAATTCCAAATGACCGAAAAATCATCCATGCATCTTTGAAACGTGCCCGGAGCATTGCACAAGCCAAAAGGCATGCGTCAATAAGCAAATGTTCCATATGGACATGTGAAAGTCGTTTTTTCTTGATCTTGAGGATCGATGGGAATTTGGAAATAACCCGAAAAACCGTCAAGGAAACAATAGTATTCGTTTCCCGCCAATCTTTCGAGCATTTGATCCATGAAAGGTAGAGGGAAGTGGTCTTTACGGGTGGCGTCGTTCAATTTCCAATAATCAATGCAAACGCGCCAACCCGTTACCAATCGAGTAGGAATTAACTCATTATCATCATTTTTAACAATTGTTATACCACCCTTCTTGGGTACACAATGAACGGGACTCACCCAAGGGCTATCCGAGATAGGGTAAATCAAACCGGCATCAAGAAGTTTTATGACCTCTTGCTTGATAACCTCATGAATTTTTGGATTTACCCTTCTTTGTAGTTGAACCGCCGGTTTAAAGTCATCCTCCATCAAAATCTTGTGCATACAAAATTCCGGGTTGATACCCTTGATGTCGGAAAGTCTCCAAGCAATGGCTCGCTTGTGTGACTTTAAAACCTTGAGAAGAGCGGCTTTGTTTTCCTCATTCAAGTCCTTAGCAATTATGACGGGAAACTTGTCACCCTCCAAAAATGCGTACTCGAGATGAGGCGGAAGTTCCTTTTGTTCGACCTTAGGAAAGTCATCAGTTTTTTCAACATCTTTGACTTCCATGTTATGAAGTTCTTTTGGAGGAAGAGATGATGGATCATCATTAAGCAACTTCTCAAGTAGAAGTAAGTCTTCCTCGGGATTGATAGAATCATGATCAACACGAGAATCACATGACAAACAAGCTTCAATTTCTTCCAAAATGAAGTCACCTCCCAAAAATGGAGTAAGAGGGGGGGGGGGGGGGGGGGGAGAGACATCAATGGTAGAATTGATTGATCCTTGCACATTTAACACTTCTTCAAAATAATCATCGCATGCAAAATCGATGACATCAAGTCGGTTAATTTCTTCTCGTTCAAGTTCGAGAAGATCTTTTGAAGTGTTTTCAATGTTAATGACCAACTTTTCATCGCCAACTCTTAGAGTCATTTCTCCTTCAAAGACGTCGATTAATGCACGAGCCGTTTTTAAGAATGGTCTTCCCAAAATAAGGGGGACACAAGGATCGGCATCAAAATCAACGACTACGAAGTCGGCAGGAAAATGGAACTTGCCAACCTTCACAAAGACATATTCAGCAATACCCTTCGGAATCGTAACCGATCGGGTTGCTAATTCTAGAGTCATTCGTGTTGGTGTAAGCTTGGGAAGTGAAAGTTTTTGCCAAATAGAGAAAGGCATGAGATTTATGCTAGCGCCAAGATCGGCCAAGGCGAAGCATTCTTCAAGCTTTTGGAAATCACATGGAATGAGAAATTTTCCGGGGTCTCCTAATTTTTTGGGAAGTTTCTTTAGAAGCACCGTCAAACAATTTTCATTCAAACGAGTTTTAGTGAGTTCAAATAATTTCTCTTTGTTACTTAAAAGACTCTTGAAAGTGGAAGCAAACTTGGGCATATAGAGAAGAGCATCCGCGAAACTAATGTCGAAGTGTAATTTTTGAAATATTTCAAGAAACTTTTTCATTTGATCATTAGTTTGCTCACGGAGTCTTTGATCGTTTAAACGCGAAGGATAAGGTATTGAAGCTTTTGGTTGAACGGGATTTTCCAGAGGTTCAAAAACAATTCCTGGTTTGGATTTAGTTTTTGGGACAACATGAGGTTGGACGTGTGCGGTACTTCGTGGGCTAGTAATTTGCACTTTGTCCTTTGTAGCCTCAGGTTCACATTCCACTACCTCAGGAGGAGAAGTAGATGAGGTAGTAGGAATCGCAGGTCCATCATAAGAAACACCACTACGGGTTGTGATCGCCTTTACATCGCCCTTCGGGTTGGCGATCGTGTTGCTTGGTAGCGTTCCCAATCCCGAAGGTCGATCATTTAAAGACTTCTTTAGTTCAGAAATCTGACCGATCAACAACCTGTTTGTTTCTTCTTGAACTTTTATAAATTGTTTCAATAACTCATCAGTTGATGATTGAGTTTGAACAACGGCTTGATTTTGATGAGACAAATTTTGAGCTCGGTTGTTTTGATTGAAACATTGATTTTGAAAATTTCCATGGTTTTGGTTACCATGAAAAATTTTGAGCTGGGTTGGTTTCTATTCAAGTTTCCTTGATTTTGAGAACCTTGATTGTAATTTCCCCCTTGATTTGGAAATTTATTCATAGGGGCCTGAAATTGGTTTTGAACATTCGGATTTCTTTGTTGTTGATTGATTGAATCGATTTGGATTATTGGGTTGAGAAAAACCGGGTGGACCACTTTGATTGTTAGCACGGTAATTTGGTTCCATTTGAGGATGGTATTGGTTACCTCCTTGATTAGAACTACCGGCTATTACATTAACTTCAAATGGATTGCCAACGGTGGCAGTATAATTGTAGTATGCGTGTGGACCACTACAAGTAACACAAACGTTAACCTTTTTGACTTCAGCAGGTTGAGAAGAAACTTTCTTGTTTTGGTGAGAACCAAAGCATGAATAGCTTCCATGAGCTTGTCAAGCCTAGCATCGGTGCTAGATTGAGCCACGGGTGATGAGGTAGAAGGACCAACATTAACTTGAGAAACAACCGATTTGCTTCGTGGAATGCGGACCTTAGACTTATTTTCAATGATCATCAAAGCATCTTTGGTGGTTCGATTCATGAAATTACCACCCGCGGAGGCATTGAGAGAGTCTTGATCAACTTGGCTCACACCATTATAGAAAGTGTCGAGTTGCATTAACTCGGAGAAACCATGATGATGACATTTACGAAGCATGTCCTTGTAACGATCCCATGCCTCACCGAATGACTCATCGAATTTCTGCGTGAATTTCATGATCTCATTCTTGAGGGCTGTGGTTTTAGAAGGAGGAAAGAACTCATTCACAAATTTCTTAACCAAATCTTCCCACGTTTCAATTGGTCGAGGGGGTTGTTTGTCTAGCCAATTTTTGGCAGCCCCATCGAGGGAAAACGTGAAGAGAAGAAGTTTGATAGCTTCCTCAGGAACATTTTTGCATTTGATGGTGGACGTGATTTTGTTAAACCATCGAATGTAATCTTGAGGATCGTCCCTCTCGAAACCATAGAATTGACGCGAGGTGACTAAGTTTATCAACCCCGTCTTAAGCTCGAAATTGTCAGCCACAATGGCTGGAATGATGATAGCATCTCTGTAACCCTCGATGGGTGCTTGGAGAAGCTCATTCATAGTGGGCTCAGCCGCCATGATGGGAATAGTATGAATCTCGGGTTCCACTATTGGATTGGTACGTCGTCGATTACGCCTTCTTCTTGGAATATTGTTAAGCGATTACAAAGGACTTGTTGATGTAGACGAACGCGTGCGCATGCACCACAAAAAATATCAATTAAAACAATACCACTTTAACGACAAGGGAACTTAAACCAATAATCAAGAACGCAAGGTTGACCTTTAAGGATAAACGTACAAGGAGCGGGAGAAAAGAATGGATTTCTAATTAGGGCGAAGTTCGTTGGATCGCCCTATACCGTTTCGACTCCTCTTAGTGTATGCTTATCGATTAAAAGTTTTCCAAAACGCAAGTGATACAAAGGCAAGTTTTGATCTTTAGTTTGGGAACTTATTATGGTCACACCCCCAGTTGGTAGGTGTTCTGCCTTGGTTTGCGGTGGTAAGATTTTAATGTTGTTATTTATTAAACAAAGAAACGGGAAAATCTTTTTGTGTTTTTCTTAACTTTTATAGATATAATACATATATAGAAACAAAAGAAAAATATTTTTGGTTTTTTATAAGTTTTATGAAAACGTAACTTCTTGCGAAGGTTCTACAAGACTAATCGTCTAAACCTTATCGAGACTTTCGACACACAGCCTCCTCGGCAGCGGCGCCATTTGATTCGTTGTGTTTTGGTGTGTGCGAAAAAACAATTTATCAAAATATCAACAAACGTGAGGTCTAATTTATCGTGAGACAAATAGACGTGAAGCAATACGAGTAAACCTTTTAGGAAAAAAATTACCTCGCAAAACTTGTGAAAGTGATATTTAAATTGTGAGACCGGGAAGTGATTTCACGGGTCGTACCCCAACGAGGTGTGAATGGAAAGCTTCGAATGAGATTGGAATTAAAATCTTGTAAGATTGGAAAGGTTATTTGGTGTTACGATACATTAAATTAACGAAATTGAAAATTAATGAACGAAGGTAAAAATAAATTATCCTAAGGCATCTAACAAACTAGTGAAATCCTAAAACACTACGGGAAAACATAATTAGGTATCGAGAATCCTAAAACGTAATCTAAATTAAAAACACGACGTTTATTAAAAATAAACGTCAACGTACAAAATAAAACGTGAAACTTGAGCTACAAAGGTCCTACGGGTTTCCAATTAATTTTCTTACGCACTAAATGACAAAAGAAAATTTTAGAAAAAAGAAAATTAATTTTTCAATAAAAATTCTATTTATTATTAATTTAATACTATTCTAACTAAATTAAATCAAAATAATTATCAAAACTATCCTAATAAATCTGGGAATTTTTTGGAAAATCAATCAACTCAAAATAAGCCTAAGGAAAATAAAAACTTGGAAATAAGCACTAGGTATAAGCTAAAAAGCAGTTATAAGCAAATAAACACAAAACAACTAAGTCCTATATAAAAGAATTAATGATGCAATCATAACAAGAAAAGATCCAAGGGCGACTGGTTATGTGTGTGTGTTGTGAGGCTTTGGTATGCATGAGGTCTGGGGTTCGAACCATGCCTAGACCATTTTGCCATTTATTTATTTATATATTTTTTTTTTATTTTTATTTTTGTCAATTAACTTAAACACCAACTATTATCCAATCTTGAAAATGGATTTTCACCAAAAATCTCAACTGAAACTCAAACAAACTTAGCAATTTATACAGAATCAAAATTTTTATCTTTGTTTTGGTCAAAGCTTCACACAACTTCACAAGTAAGCCAATAAGCTCACATAAGCTTGAACAAACAAAGCAACAACAAGAAATAACCAAAACAACAAGTAATAACAACTACAACAGGACCAAATACAGAAGAAGAATAAAACAAGAACAACAAGAACAAAGGCAAGCAGTAGCAGCAGTTGCCTAGGGGGTAACTTCAAGGCACATTTAAGATTATCTAAAGAGCATTAGAGGGAAAACAAAAAATACAAGCCTATAAACAAACTAGGGGGGATTACAAATCAACAAAGATTAAGTTCTAACACCTACAAATGAGTAATCTAAGTCCCCTTCAAGTCTTATGGAAACTGGGTGCAGGGGAAAGACCTTCCCTGCAGGTTTGTTTGTATGAGTGTAGGACCCACTAAAAAAATCACAAAAATGAAATGAACATGGGACTCAAAAGTTGAGGTGGGGGACTGTGACCTGTAAAAATTTCAAGGTCTAAATCTTATCCCAAAATTCACTAAAAATCCTTGAAAATCTGAGATTCTACCCATGAATCAACTTTTGACTCTTGAAGTTTTGAACACCAGTTGACTAATTTGAATTACCAGGGCCCCTAATTGATTGTTGATGTTATACTGAGCCTAAAAGAAGTGAAATATAACAACCTAAACTAGTTATGAACCAAATTTAAAGGTCTTGGTACCTAAAATCCACACAGTTGAGCTGTGAAGAATTAGTAGTTCAATTTTGACTTTTAACCCACAACCTATCAATTTTATGTTCAAACTACTCTAAGTGGATGCTAAGAAGGAAGTTTCACTAGGTTATGTCTACTCAAAAGCTTATGAGATCAGTAGACTGCCCAAATCCAAACACCCCTTATCACTACTGATTTAACAAGAAAACAAAGCAAATGATCAGAATGCTAAACAAACTTAACTAATTAACTGTAACTAACTAATAATGAACTCAATTAAGCACTGTTCAACACTCAAAAGCAACAAATAACAACTAATGCATAATATGGAGAATTGAGATTTAAGATGTTACTTGTCATCCAAAGCTTGTGAAACAAACTGAGAACTAGGACCCAAAAGATCACCTAATGTCTCCCATGAGACTCTATACCCTCATCCATTAATGCTACTGCTTCTACACTTCCTTCCATTTTTTTTATAATTTTTGAATTTTCTTTTTCTCGTTTTTTTCTTTTTTTGTCTTTTCTTCTCTGAATTTTGCTTTCCTTTGTTCCAACAAACTTAAACAATGATTAAATGAGACTTTGAGATAAACAAGCAGAATTTAAGTGACAGAAAAAGGAAACTTGACTTTTAAGTAGAAATTCAAATTTTGCATAAACTAAAATGAAACTTTCATTAAACTTGATAACTGAAGTTACAGATGAGAACTAAGTTTTTAAAAATAGAAAATTACAAGAGAAAGAGATGCCTTTGAAGGCTACATTCAAGCCCTATTTATACTACTTGAGGAGGTAGGTACACATTTGCTCTTCTTAGCTTCATAATCTGAGATTAGGGCTTCATTATCATGCCTGGAACCTTGAGCTCACATCCTCACCCTTTAATCTTCTTAGAACCAATCCTGGCCTTTGATCATACTCTTGGCGCCAAAACAGTAGTGGTGGATTGGTGACATGGAGAGTGTTAGGTATGGATTTCTGAGGAGGGGGAAAGGTTAGTGGGATTGAGATATGGGGTGGAGAGTGATGGGAAGATGGTGATGGTTTGGAAGGTTGCAGGTCACGGGGTGGGGAAGAGGATGAAAGGGATGGAGGGGTGTTGACTGGTCAACTCACGTTTATATTAATAAAACGGGTTTGGGCTTGGGGTTGGTTGGGCTAAGAGTAATGGTGGGCTGATGAGGGTGTGTTTGTGTTGGGTTTGTTTTGGGTTTGGCGGAATAGTATAACTTGGTCCGTTTGGTTTGTTTTGATATTACAAGGACTTCTTTTGCAATTAGTTGGAAATCCAGGGACCTGAGTTGCCACTTTCCCAAAGATACCATAAGGACCAATGTTTGCCAATATTTACTATTCCAAGGACCATAGATGCAATTTTCCAAAATTTGAAATACCAGGGACCAAACTTGCCAATTTGTCAAAGTACAGCGACCAAATGTGTAACTTTTTGAAAACTTTTCACCCAAAGATCATTTGTGTTATCATTTGACTTTTAAAGAGTTTGTGTTGACTTTTCTTTAAAATAAATGCTCAGGGACTAGTTTTGTCAAATTTTGAAAGTTGGGGGACTGAAACTGCCAATTATGTAACTTTTGTTCGTTTTTCGTTTGTTTTCACTCGTTTTGCATCAGAAACCTATAAAACACGATCATTGGGATTTTGTTCCGTATTTTGATGCATTTTTTAGTGTTTTTAATCGTTTTACAATTCAGATTTGAGTAAAAATGATGAGTATTTACACACTCATCAGTAGCATCTCAAGTTGATTCAGGCTTTTGTTGAGTTTCTCTTTGAAATAATGAAATCGGTCTCTGACATAGTATTCAAATGCTTGTTCGAATCTTGAATCATAACCATAAATATTGATGACCTTCACTACATATGACTTGAACACGGTAAACACTTTCTTTGAATCTCTCTCTTGGATTTGCATTTTCATTTCCATTGTTAAGCGATGTGTGATAAAGTTGATCTTAGGATCTTTTAAGATAACAAAGGTTGTTGTTTGAAGATTAGATGTTTTTGGCGAATTTTGAAAAGCGTATATGGTAGATTTTAGTGATTTCAAATTTTCCCACCAAAAAATATTTTGAAAAATTTTCTCTCCCAAAATTTGAAAATCACTATCAAAGGCACTTCTAAGGTTACTAGAAAATTTTGAGTTTTAAAAATTTTTACGTCAAATTTTACCCAAAAAATTTGAATTTTGGCCTAAAAATTCGAATTTCGGGGCAAAATTTTCAACCTTATACCAAAATTTGAATCTCGCGTAAAAATTGAATGTTTAGTCTCGTGTAAAAAATAAAATTTACTCAAATTTTCCCGCCAAAGTAGAGAGAGAGAGAGGTGGAGAGCACTATGTGAAATAAAACCTTTAATTAGCATGAACTCCCATCTTTCCTAACAAGCTTAGGAGGGGTATTTATAGTCTTTACATTAGCCACCATGGGCTTTCTCATGGGCCTTCTTTTGGGCCAAGCCATTAAGGCTTTTACTAAACTTAATAAACTAGCATTTTACTAACTATTACATGAATATATTTAACTAACTATTTGACTCAATAATGATCATCACTTTTAATCCTAACATAATAACGTTTTTATACATTATTTATATCAACATACACTACCTGGTGGGGATTGCAAGCTTCTCAAGATCCATTGAGAAGTAAAACCTTTTGCAAGGTTGCAAAACCACGCATCAAGTTTTTGGCGCCGCTGCCGGGGAATAGTTATTGTTTAGGTTGAATTTTATTTTTATTAGGTCTACTCATTAGATTCCTATCTAGTGAAATTTTTTATTTTCTTTTTTAAGGTTTTCTTTAGTTTATCTTTTTCTTCGTTTCTTTGTTCGTAACCATTAGGCTGGTTGTCAAGGATTTGAAAGCTTCACCAAAGGGCCCCACATCACGCACCAACTTCCTTGCCATCCTTTGCCATTCACGCGCTAGGCACAACTACCAAAACAGTATTTGGTGAAGCCTTCACTAATTGTAAAAGCTGAAAAACAGGCCCCACCATCTCATTTATCACTTTGTAAGTTGCATTTATTCACTTTGTAAAAAGTTGCATTTATCAATATGAACATTGAATTATGAACGTCCAATTTATTTTCGTCACATTTATAAGTTGCAACAAATTGGGAGTTAAAAAAATATATACGTTGGGAGTTAAAAAAAAAAAAAAAATCATACCACCCCAATATTTATTTTATATAAATACCCACAAACCTCATTTTTTTTAACATAATCTCAAATCAACACAATCTCAAACAATATATATTTTTACGTTGTATGTTTTTAAATTTGAAGTTTACGTATTTATATTTTTACGTTTATGTTTTTAATTGTGTAAGTATTAAAAAAAATAGAGTTAAGGTTAAAAAACATATCCCTTGCCCACTAATTGGTGAAGAGTGGTGAAGAGAAGTGAGAGGAGAGAGAAAGCTGACGTGACGCTGATGTGTATGGTGAAAAAACTTGTCCCTTGCCTACTAGCCTTACTATCCGCTATTATGGAAGGTGGTAATATCTTTGATCCAGCCAACCCACCACAACAAAACCCATAGTTTACAAGAGAAGCTTTAAAATCCATGGTCATGAACCCTTTGAACTGTGTCTTGAGCACTCTAAATCCTACCATGCAATCACTTCCCTGTTCAATTTGTTTTTCTAGTTGAACTATGTTTTCTCGGAGTTTCCTTTAGAAGGTTAGAAGGTCCATTTCAGTTCCGAAGAATACAGTAAAGGTACTTCACGAAGGAAACCTTGCATATGAGAGAATCTTGCATTGAATCTTAACTGATTCAACATGTGCTAAACAATTTTCTTTAGAGTGCATTTCGAGCTTTACACTTTCTTGCATCTCTCTCCTTTTTGAACTTGATTCCATTTTAATTTTGTGTGAAATGAAAATGGATCTTGTAGATGATAAAGAAGTAATTGTGTTCTCAAATGAATCTCTGTCAATTTTTCACTGTGTCACAATAACTTGATTAAGTACAAGCATTTCTGAATGATTCAAGTTGGCTGTGTTTGCACCTTACTCCATGGTTTTAGTAGACTATTTATAGGGTGAAAATATATTTGCCACAACTTTGAGGTTTTGCAGTAATCCGGCTCTGTTGATTGAATGCATGTCAGAGCTAGACTCAGCCAATCGGGCATCGGGTTCTGACATCCATTCAATCAACAACGCCTGATTGCAGCTAAACATATGGTCTCTGTTGGGCCCATCGTTAGACGAAGTTAATCACAAGGATGATAAGCGCGTGTGAATCAACTAGGAAGGTCAAGTTGACATTCTCTTTTTATGTATGTTGAAAACTTTGTGATAATAGACACTTGAATTAACCAAAACATTTTTATCATAGGAACTAGGATGGTGGGCACCAGATATTTCTAAACACAAGGGTCTCAGGGATTGCTGTTACTGCAGCTAAGGTAAATTTTTACAATCAGCAATATGCTATCGTTTTTAAAGCGATGCCATTACTTACCTTTAACAGTCACCTTATTGTAACAGGTGCACTATTCGCCAAAAGGTTAATCCCAACGGTATTGAAACAATCCAACATATGAGCAGACCAAACAACCAACACATGACGACAACATCACCACAACAATAAAATAACCAAAAATACAGGAAAGGTATGTTCTTTCTTAAATTTCACATCCATAGAGCTTACATTACTTAAATAGTAAAACATAAGACATCTTCAAAAAAGGACAAAACATAATGCATCAGTATGGCATGGCCTTGAGCCTGTTAATGAACAACAAAAGCTCCGTTGCTCGCTTTTGTTTCTTCATAACATTCACCAAGATCATTGACACCTCTGTCAAATCTTGGGTTTGCAGATTCGTGAGCTCTGAAATGCTCTGAACAGAGGATTCAAAAGCAAACACCATCCCCAGCTCTCCAAGCACAAAGTCCCTCTCAGCCACATGACTCATAATCTCCTTGTCTTTTTTTCTTAGCTCCCCTTAATCCACTAATGTGACACTGACCTCCCTCTCAAACCTTTCAACCATCATGTCCCTAACCATGCTTGACCCAGCAGCAGCAGCAGCAGCCAACTAGTTGAAAAATGGCATAGGTGTTGTCATCTTTTTCTTTCTTATAAAAAAGCTGGGTTTTTTTTGTGAGTATATGTTTGTGTTTAGGTTGAGATGTTGATTTGTTAGTGATTAATTTATCTTGTTTGCTTGTCACTTATAGTCATAGTGGGTTAATTTACCACCCTTGAGCCACACAATAATTACTCATGCTTCATTTCACTTCCACATACATGAACAAGTATTAATTGTGTGTGTCTCTTTAATGTGTAATTTATCTTTGGTTATTATTACTAATTTGTGTTTTTATATGACTTATAAGGCCACATGATTTGATTGACACCCTTGAGCCACACGAATTAACAGTAAATCATCATTAACTTCCCTTCCACATGCATGAACACACAATAACTACCCATCCCTTCACATCCAATAACAGTTTGACCAAAAGTAACTATATTTATATCAGTGGTAACACACAACACATATGACATATATAATTTATCTAGCATACTTTTTGTAACATAACTTATCATGGCTTATTCTTCTTCTTCCACCAACATAAATGAAATCAAAGAAGTATCTGGCTCTTATAATTTGGCAACGGAATTCAAGGGTCATTTCAACAATGAAATGACTGAAGACAAGAGTTGTTTGCAGCGATTCGTGGAAGAGCGTAGTCAACTAGAAAAGAAAGTTGAGGACCGTCAAGTACAACTCAACGAGACGCAACATCTGGCTCCATTGAACGTAAAAGCTGCTGCTATCCGTGGTTGTCTAGTTGAAACACAAGAAAGGGAGCGTAACAGGATTATTTTGTTGACTAATCTAATCAATGATATAACTGATGGGATTAGGGAGAAGGAACAACAAACCAAGCTTATGGAGGTTCATGATATAACCGATGATGAAGCACCACTCCCTACCTATGTGCCACCGTTCCGTCCTCCCCACAATGGATGTAGAACAAAGGAACAAGCACGGAAGAGAAAACATGATCTTCTAGTGTTTAAGGATTTTTTAAACTTGAATCAGACACTAAGCACTTCAAGGGGTAAGGAAGTTATGCCCCCCAAATCTCCAACTTCATCAGAATCATCAAAAGACCCAGCCTGGATCCCCATCAGACCTCCATCATCCAGAACAAGAAAGTCAAACCCTCCTCTTCCTAAAGATAGAGAAGTGGTACTTAGGCTTTCATGCCCTGGGCATTGATGTAGTTGTAGATTGTTTTCTTTTGTTTTTGTCTGTTGATGTAGCAATCTTTTGTTAACTTGGTAAGTGATTTGTGGATGGAACTCTTTGAATTGTAATCTTTTGGCTTGAATGAATGATGAATGATCCAGTTATGTTTTGAATATTTGCATTCTTGTAAAGTAAAAGCAACAATCATCACTTATAACTTTTCCTGCAAAATGTTAGGTCAAACACCACAAACATACCAACATATGTTGCAAATGTACTAGAAGTATGCAACAGTAGAATCATATAGTAGCAGAGTACATTCCAACTTAATAATATGCTTCTTAAGAAGCAGCAGAAACATATTACATAGTATTTTTCAAGTATAGCAGCAGAGTACATTCCACTAAACCTAAGCTAAAAGTAGGACGTTGAGTACTTTTATATTTACTTAATATAACATGGTATTTTTCAAGTATATCACACAAATTGCGTAATTGTATATTTATTTAAGTAAACATTGCTTTTTTTCAAAGTTCCATTATTTCACTACACAATGACACAAGTTTTTAAAAATATTACATGAACATATTATCATCAAATAGATATGTTGAAGGGCATTTGGTTAACTATATAGTTATGGGTCCGCCATTGGTTGCAATGACACATAAATTGTGTCCACATATGGTACAAATATTCCTAAAAATTACAAATAATTAAAATACATCATAAATTTTAGTTGGAGTTCCAAATATAAGTAAAATTAATGTGAATCTACCAAGTTGCCCAATTTTACCAAGTTGCCCTATCTTTCCAAGTTGCCCTCGAAGCCATTTTTTGACTTAGGGACGTTGCTTTACAACGTTAGTTGACCAGTCAACTTGTTTTTTGGTCATTTCATATATTTTTTTAACCCAAAGGCTACACAAGAATATAAAACGGCTATTTCACAAACAGATCATAGCTACTGTTACTGCGCAAACCGATCATCGGCACACACACAAACCTTCAAACCCTAGAATGATTAAACAAATCAATCTCAAACATACCGTAAATATTGCGATGGCGAACAAAGACTGGAGCAAGTTGAAATACACCGAAGACATGGTAGATTATATGTATAAAATATATAAGAATACGTGGAAGCCAGGGGATGATGCGACGGATGAAATGTTAGACGACTTATGGAACTATGCTATGGTTCAAGGTTAGCACATTGTTGCAATGTTCTTGTTTAGAATAATAGTTTAACATAATGATTTGAGTTGACCTTTTGTTGATCATCTGCCCCATCTTAATTGACAGAGCTGAAAAAAGGACCCAGTGAGGAATTCCCAACCATTCAGGCTATGTTGGGTCAGACCTCAAAACCTATGGAGGGAAAGCAAGTAGACGCAAGTAAAGGTATGCATTTGGGTCAGACCTCAAAACCCATGTAGGGGAAGAAAGCAGAGACGAATAAAGGTATGCATTTTTGGTTTTTATTTAAAATGGCAAACATTGAGCATGTCCTTAGACAATTTTGATGTTGATTTGCCTATTTGTTGTTGCCATACTGAATGCCTATTTGTTGTTGCCATACTGCAATTTCACTTTCCAATTTAGTAAGCAACCATATTTACTTTACCAAGTGAAAGTGCATTACTTAAAGTGCAAATTGTGTTTGACTTTACCAATTAAGGGCCTTTGTATTTGAGCTACTAAGTCCTAATTGTCTTGTGTAGGACTTTAGGGGTGTTTGAATGACTGAAAAACTTGGTAGAAATAGAGTTACCATATTAGTTGGATATATGTACTACATCTAACATGTGTTAACCTAACAAGTTGCAGAAGAGCATAAGGATTATGAAAGCATGATTATAAAGCTTGAGAAGAAGATACAAAACCTTGAGAAAAGGATGGAACCAGTTGAGGCGGTGTACTTTTACAGAGGAGATTGGGCTGAAAGGAAGCAACAATGGGGAATTGTTAATGAAAAATCCAGTGAGGATGTGGTTGAACACCTTGTAAGGAAGATGAAATGGCTTGAAAAGAGGAGGCTAAACCTTGAGTATTAGTGCTATTCGAAGGCAATGAAGGATGTTCCAAGTGATGAGGATGTTTCTAGTGAAGATGATGTTGCAGAGGAGGTGTTTAGTGTGTCAACTTCAGAGGATGAAGCTCCTCCAAAAAGATCCAATCCTTCCAGTTCAAAACCTGCTCCAATAAGATCCACACCTACCACTTCCAAAGCTGCAGATGCAGTAAAACATGAAGACATGGATGATCAACCAATCTAGTGTTCTGAAATGTTGCAAGTTCCTTCAACTTCAAATGCGTCACATGCTTTGAAAAGACTAAGAGGCAGACCTCCCAAAATAGGCAGAACTTCCGGTCAGTGTTCTGAAATGTTGCAAGTTCCTACAACTTCAAATGTGTCACATGCTCTAAACAGACCAAGAGGCAGACCTCCCAAAATAGCAAGAACTTCTGGTTCAACTGCTGTAGCTGCTCCTAAAAGACCCAGAGGTAGACCTCCGTCATCTAAAAAAACAGTTGGTCATAGGAAAACATCTCCCACACAAGATCCTTCAAGTTCAAATCCAAGAGGCAACAGGCCACCACCTATGACTGGAGTGATACTTGGTTTAAGTGCATCTAAAGCTCAATTGGTTGCCTTTGCAAGCTCCATTAGAAAGTCTATTGCATGGTTTTGAAGTTGACATACTTCATGGATGTTTAAGCTTCATGCTTATAAACAATTTGTTTTGTTGGTCGATGGTACTTTAAGCTTCATGTTTAAAATATTCCGTAATGTTGTTGGTGTATGGTACGTTTATAATCAACATATTAACCAAGTAACATTAACTCTAGTAATTTTCAATGATTTGCTTTTGTTCGCTAACTTTTAAAAGTCAATTCAACACATGAGCATATTTTTGTCTATTGGTTTATGGCTTCTTTGAAGATACTTTTGCAGACTACAATTACATATTCAAACAAGTTAGTTTGGAAATGCAATTTTATTAGCCAACAAATAGAAAATATGAGATTTTCATGAAGCATAACCACGGAATCTTGAAATCACATTATCTCAATCAGTTAGGGATCATACTGTTGGGAACCATACGTTGTACTGTTCGCTGTATTTGATACTGGTAGGCTAAAACGTAGTACTGGTCGATTACGCTAGGTACTGTTTGGGACTATCCTTTGGGTTCGCTTATATGTTTCACTTAATTGTGTAATTCATTATCTTACTTTACACAAACATAGTTTCAAGAGAAACATTACATGTATTCACGTGATCA
This sequence comes from Artemisia argyi, assembly GCA_030686995.1. Lineage (NCBI taxonomy): Eukaryota > Viridiplantae > Streptophyta > Magnoliopsida > Asterales > Asteraceae > Artemisia > Artemisia argyi. The sequence goes on from CM060688.1 coordinate 78,319,687, forward strand.
AATCAAAAACCTTAAATTACATATATATCATCTTAATTGGGTTTACCTAGCACACATAATCTTGTAAACGATCATAACATGCTTGCTTACCTACACAAATCAGAAGGAAGTCAAAGGGTTTCACCAAATTTCGATGACATTTTGTTACACCAACTGAGTATATACTTTTCATCCAATTTCTAATATTGTACAAATCTAATAGTTTGATAGGAGATATTTGATAGTCAATCCCATTTACCAAACACGACGGCTGAATTTTGTGCATCATTTAACAAAGTTTACCACAAATTGATTACATTGCCTATATGCGTCTTACAAAGTTAAGACTAATAAAAAATGCTCCAAACAGTTGGCCTATAGTTGGGATAGTTGACCAAAAAATATGAAAAAGGTTGCACCACTGTCCATGTCCAGATATGGTAAAGGTCCAATTGCCCTGCCACAATCATTTCGTAACTTTTAATCCTTATTAATAATGTTTGGGTTACTGTGAAAGCCTAATAACTTGACAAGACATTGCTTTTTACCACTTAACTTTCCTTATCAATTCAATATGGAATATTGTTACTTGAAGAATCATTAGTTATTTTACTTCTTTTGTTTTTTTGTTTTATTTTTTTTTTTTGTTTTTTTTTTTTTTTTTTTTTGTTGTTTTTTGTTTTTTTTCCATATTCATATGCTCCGTCATACCTTCCCTCGTCTGCATATGTTTCAAATACCCCTGATATGCTAAATTGGAAGAATGGACTGTTGTAGTACATCTAAGTACAAAAAATACTCTTATTTTTATTAAATTTATAAGTACACACAACTGTCATTTTCTCTTTTTGACTTTAACTTCACCATTGTGTCTTTTTCACTTTAACTTCTATTTTATTTATCTTATATAGGTTTATTTTTATTAAATAGAATAATCGTTGGCCAGTATAGCCTGCCAACTCTGGTTGCCCAATGAACACAATCCATTTCATTAGTTTCCCTATAAAGTAATTCAAACAAAAGTTGGTTCTCTCCATATAACTGCACACTTTGGAAACCGTTGTCAATTAACCGTTGTGACGCTACTGTTCCAATAAATGCACAAGGATAACATCTAACTTATCATATATTTTGCATTATATACTTCATTCCTATTTTATTTCTTTGTAACATTAATGGCTTCATCATCTTCAAATCCTAATTCAAAGAAACATAAACGTTCAAAGGATACTTCTCCTAATGAAAGAAAATTCAGTGTTGAAGAGAAGTTTGATAAAAACCATTCTGTCATACCTGAAACTGAACGAGAGTTGGTTGCAATTTACATTAACCGCATCAACAAGTTGGAGGAGCAAAACAGAAAAGATCAAGCACCATACGGGAACATCAAATTAGAGTTGATCTTCGAAATCAAGAAATTGAAGATATCCGTCAAAGAATTGTTGGTGTTTACAATACTATAATTTGATGATTCATGTATTGAAATTTGATTTTTAAGGTGTTTGCTATTATAATACATAAGTATGTTATTTGAATAATTTATTATGTTATATCTTAATGTTTCGTGTTTTGGTGCTTGTAGTTTCAACATATCATTACATACGTAGTACGTACTACTTTAGTTTCGATGCTTTATCTTAAATTCTTGATTTGCATTGTTGTTATATGTTTGTTATTTATAAGGTATTAGTTATAGGGCAACTTGTGATTTATGGGGCAACCCTATTTGGGCAACTTAATTTTTTTTTCTTTTGCAAAAGTACAATTGTATAAAATAATAATATAGTGCATTTGGCAACTTATACTTTAGGGAAACATTTTTTTGAGGGGCAACTTTTTATTTTAATGGAAAACTAAATGGGTTTGTTGTGTGTGTGTGATTGTCTTAGGAGGGGCGAGTATTTTTAGACGACTATGGAATATGGGTACACTTTGCTACAACATCGCGGTTTGGATAGACCAACAAATTCTGTTGCTGCATTTAATCTGAATACATTGACTCTAAAGTAAACTCACATACTAACACATACTATGTAGATAAATAATATGTACACATGAAGTCCTTATGCGCCGCTTTTACTAAGATATACCTTCACCTTTTTTTGCCGCTTTCCATCTTATACTAGAACATGACCCACACACACTGTGCAAAACATTTAATGCCACACCAACTACAATATCCATCATACCAAAAACTGCAACACACTGAATGCCACACCAAATACATTAACCATCTTATAAAAAAGTAAGACAACATTTATAAAACTGAAAAACATACTCAAATACAACTAATATTATGTCGTTTGCTGAAACCAGTCATCGCTGGGTTCATAGAACCTCCGACTATGCATCAGAAGAATATATTGGCAAGATGCCAAATAATGTTATCACTAATATTTTGAATCGTTTGCCACTAAAAGAAGTGGTGAGGACCTCAACGTTAGCTAGAAACTGGAGGTTTAAGTGGTGTTATCTAACCGATATAATACTTGATGAGGATTTCTTTTATTTTCTAACAACTAAGTTTGATGGGAATGATATAACGAGGGTTTTAGTGAAACTTATAGGTCCAATAAGAAGGTTTGTCTTCTCCATAGACCCAAAACCTGTTTGTGGCATCTCAGACTTGAGTTATGAAGAGATTGGGGATTGGCTTTTATTCTTGTCTAATGACGGAATTGAGGAGTTGATAGTTAGAAACGGGTATGGTGAACCGGTTACGTTGCCAAGCGAAATTTACTCCCATACGGAATTGAAACATTTGGAACTTCATCATTGTAAGATGCATAATTTGGAAACATTTTGTATTTTTCCAAAACTATTGAGGCTAGAATTGTTATATGTAAACTTTCTTGGCCGTACTTTTTGGGAGTTTATAGTGCGTTGTCCCCTACTTGAGTTTCTGAAAGTTAATATGGATACTACTAAGGAAATGAGACTGTTGGAAATAGCAAAACTCAGAAATATGAAGGAGTTACATTTATCATTCGGTGTTTGGAACAAACGGACGACAATTACAGCGTCCAACCTCCTTTACCTGGCAAGTCTTCCAAAGCTTGAGACGCTTACATTGGATTTTGAAGATTGCAATGTAAGCCCAATTTGAGTTCTAAAAATTGAAGGTATGCATTTTAAAATGAATCTATAATAAATATGAAACGTGGAATTTTGTAGATGTTGGTACAAGCTAATTCCAATAACAATGTCGCTATCGACTTTGTATCCCTCAAGACTCTTACTCTGTCCGGAGTCGATTTTGGGAATAATGTTATGGCATCATTCGTCATTGGAATGATTAGTGCATCTCCAAAGTTGCTAATTCTAGAAACAAGCGTAAGTGGAATAAATATGTAAAAAAAAAATTAAATTCATGATACATTGGCATGTTTTTGCATCTCACTGTTATGTTTTTTTTCAGGCTGCTAACGAGCTTAGTGATGTTCCTTTTCAACTTTCTGCATTTGAGTCACCAAGCAACATATTGGGCCCAAGGCAGCTGCAGAGTGTGGTGTTTAAATCATTTCCTATTTTCGATAATGAAGTGCGTATAATAAAGTTTATACTTGCTTGTTCCCCAATTCTGAAGAAAATCTATATCTGGGTCAGCAATTTAACTAATAATGCACATGAAAATATCAAGATGAATTGGGAGTTAGCTAGGAAGATTTTGAAACTCCCCTGAGCTTCCACCACATCCGTGGTATAGTTCTTTTAGTGCTTGTACTTTCAACCTATAATTACATATGTTTAGTTATAATAATAATTAAGTATGTTATTTGTTATTTCATATGTTTAGTTATGCAGTATGTCATAAATATTCTTCATTAACTGTTCAATAAATAATTAAACCGTGTGTCTTTTCCAAAGCAAAAAAAAAACCTTTCAATTGCCAATGGAATGGTTATAAATTGCAACATTTCTAAACGACCAAATCACTAAAAAATCTTAAATATCTATAATAGAATTGAGGCCATCAACTTCAAGAATGAATGTGCAAGAGATACAACCAAATGTTCAAGTTGCAGAGAATCAACAAGATACCACCTTTGAAGAGTCTGTTAGATGGTATTTTGAAGAAAAAAAAAAGAAAATAGAGACAAAAAAAGTCAAAAAGTTTGAAGAAAAAGCTGCAAGAAAACCAGATAAGAAGAAGAAGAAGAAAAAGAGTTGGAAGAATATGTGGGGTTACAGAAAACGCAAACTTGCTTCTGATCAACAAGAACACTCATCAGACGATGAGTATATTGACTATGACAAATTACATTTGTCATTTGATCCGGAAAAATCACCGAAATTTAGTTTGTAATTTTTTCATGTCCCATTTATGTTTTGTTCAATGAAAAATTTGTGTTATTTACTAGTTCTGAATAAACAACTAAAATTAAAGTACACAACCAACAAATTATTATTAATAGGCACTAAAATATCCATACATAAACAACATGGTGTAACACTAGTACACTGTTGTTTGTTACACCATGTTGTTTGTTCTTTTAGAATCATATATTCTTCTGAACGACTGACGACACACTTTTATTTTGTACTTTGGGCAACCTGGTTGGAGTAGTTGCGCAACTAATTATCGTTTGTGGCAACCTTTTTTTTGTTTTATTTTTTGTATATTTTTTGTGTATTCTTTTTATTTTATAACAATGGTGAATGCATTTACTCTAAGTATGGTACAATTCTTAGATCTAGTCAAAATAAAACAACAAACCAACTAACGCAAGAACATAATGAGTAGACATAGTTTCATTATTAAAATTCAGAGTAATCCATTATAGACTTGATAAAAGTTCATAAGACCCAAAATACATAATATTCTGGATAAAACGTCAATACACGATCAACTAGACTACTTAGAGACATACACACAACCCAGAAGTACACTTAACTTACATAGCGTATATACCACAAATAGTAGCAGAAAATCTGATTTAACTTCAAAAGCTGCTTATTAACAAAGGACCCAAACCTTAACAATGTTGCTTATTTAAACATCCTTAGGTTCTTGATAATCCTTGACTTGTCAGTGGCACGACGCAAACTTGCTTGTCGCCTTTTAGTCAAAAAGGCGATTTCTTCCAAATCCTCCTGCTGTGCTAACTTAAGATGGTCCAAGGGTTCATTCATCATTTTATAGGCTCCAAATTTTTCAAGCTCCAGTAAGATAGCATGCCTGTGCTCAACACGCACCTGTATTTCCTCAATCATCTTCACATACTGCTTCTCGTCACCCCTGTTGGCCTCAGTCTCCCTAGCAAACAGAGCAAGGAGGACCTTATCAAAATGCCTAGAACCAATCTGATGTGCGATTTGATCATAAATTGGTATGTTAGACGTCATGATGAATGATATAATTGAAGAAAGAAATTTTAAGAAAGTTTTTGAATAAGCGTATAGGAGAAGAGTAGTAATAAATGAAGCAAAGTTATCTGGCCAAAAATAGATTAATTTATGTAGAGAAACCTAAATAGAACCAATGTATTTAAAATAGATTAACTTTAGTTACCCTTCACAAGTACAAAAATAAATAAACATAAGTATTTAAAAAATAAAAAAGCATATATCCTAGCAAAGTTAGTTGAATAGTCAAGTGGTTTTTTGGTCATTTACTCCGTAAAATTTTGAAGTGTTGCCGCATTTGGTCTCGCTTTTGTTCCTGCCTATCCTATTGGGAACCGTTCTACAACACTGCAGCCTATTTATAACATCCTTTGTATAACCTAGAACACACACCAAAATACTAATCCCTTTGAAATTAACCACCGTTAAAAATGGCAGGCCCAGATGCAAATGGATGTTTTCTAAGTGAGTCTGACGAATACGAGTTTGTGTTAAACAACACCTTGTTGTGGGACGCGGTGTTCAATGAATTCGGGTATGATCCTGTTTTGGAATTTGGGAATTACAGGCAGGTTAGCATCGGGATAAGGACACAAATACTGAGATGGGTGCGGAGACACGACTTTTACTAGGATGAGGTTCTGGGGTTGAATGAGGAAGAAGATATAGAAGAGGAGGAGGAGGAGGTGGGTGATGATCAAAATGAGGTGGTGCAGCAACAAAACTTGGTGGAGCAGCCGCAAAACGCGGTGGATCAGCAACAACAAAACTTGGTGGAGGAGCTTAATTTGGAAAGCATGATTTCGACTCTTGAAATTGTCTTTCAACAATTGAAAGAAAGGAAAGAAATGAGGGAAAGGGATAAAAGCGGCGCAGAGAGCTCTGGTTCGAACCAGTTGGGGTGACATTGAAAATAAGTTTTTAATGAATATGGTGTTCGTAAGGTTTTTACTGTGTTTCTAATCTTGTTTTAATGTCTGATGTACGGAACGGTTGCTGCTTTTTACCTCTATCAATGAAAAGTATATCTTTAATTACTAGTCCTATGTTTGATTTAAAGTAACAGGCTATGCAAGGTAAACTACAAATCGAAGACTGGTCAACTATACCCCAAATGAATGTAATAGTCGATGATCTCAACCTTTATCATAAGGAAGTAATGATTTCCATAATTTGTAAACTAGTAACATGAAAACCGTGATCAATTAAGTCATGCAGCATCAAATGATGTTCATCATATGTTGGTCATGGCTTTAATTGACTTTGAAAAGTCAACTTCATGCTAAAACTCATTGGAGCAAAATGCCATACTAGTATACATAAAATACTTTGTAATTGCAACATAAATAATTAGAATCTTTAAAAATGAAAGGTAGGAAAACAAAATAAAACATACACAAATAGCGGAATTATAATTACTAGATTAATATGTTGCTTGTTACAACTAAAATTTGGGTCATTTCGAAACATAACGTTTACAATGTAGGAAGATTTTCCTTACCAGTTCTTTTGCCATCTCAGTCTCTTCTTCGATAGTCAACTTTACAGATAGCATGACAGACAGAGCATGTGTTGACAATGGGTATTCTTTCTCTACCAGCATGTATATGTCAGTTCCACCTTTTTGTAGACACATGATGAACTCCACAACTATCATACAATATTCATTTCAATGATGCTTCATCTGCATTAAACTTCCATAATTTATCAGCTTTATCTGGTTCAAAAAGTCTATTCAATTCGATCCATAGCATTTTTTCCTTGTCAGCAGCTATATGTGTTAACTTGAACCTTTCATTGACTAAATTCCATAGCTTGACCAAATCTGCTTTGTCAAAAGCTTTCATCATATCTTCAAAATGTTTGTATACCTCACAACGATTTCCACCTCTTATGATCTTCCAGTAGTTTCCAAATTCATCAGTGTAGCTCTCCCAGTCCATGATTGGGTTTTTTGGTTGTAGAGCATCTGCATTCATACCATCATATGGAACAATATTCAACATATGTTTAAGCTGTTCTTCAGTCAATTCTTGTTGCTCTTGGTCTGAAACATATGTTTTTTGCTTCTTTGAAGAGTTTGATTCCAACTGAAAACCACCTATCTTAAATCTTCTACTTTCTTCTGCCAAATACATTGGAATAAATTCGTCATTCCACTTGCGAGCAAGTCTGTATAGATTTACTATCTGTTCATAAGATTGGCCTTTCAGTCGACTGTAAGTCCAAGGAGTTTGGTTGGTTAGATATTGCTTCATATACCTCATCTTTTGTGCTTCAGTTTCGGGTTTGTTGTTTCTAGTTTCAATTTTCTTTGCAATCCGTTTACGTTTCAAATTCCTTAAGATATCATTATTAGGAGTATCTCTGATATGTACTAATGTCTGTGCAACTGTTTCATCCATATTCGTGCGACTAGCATTACAATAAGATCCGTGACCAGTACGAATATGTTCAACAGTATCGTTAATAGTATGTCCAGCAGCATCTTTAAAAGCCATATGAAATCCCATTTTTTCTTCAAACCTCCTGTAAGTCTCTGCACCCTCTTGGACTAATGATATGTTTGGTTCCTCAACAACGTCAGCAACGATCCTCCCCAGTTGTGAAAGATCCTCCAAATCAACTTCCTCCAAACCTGCTGAAGTATGAGACCTAACAACGGTTGATTTCGTTTTACCTTTACTGCCCTTGTGTTTGTTGCACAACTTCTTAAATTTCTCAATCATCTTGGTATAAGCGCAAGCATAAAGTACCCGTGCATCTTTCAACTTCTTCTCCAAGCCATTAACTCTGTCTGACAATTTTGTACAAATTTCCATCAATTCTTTGTATTTCAGACTGCCTACATCACTTCCATCTGGGTTCACTTTTGGAATACCCGAACCATGAACCATATCAGCCACTGTATCATGAGGCATATCACCCATTGTATCATGAGGCATATCATCCATTGTATCATGAGGCATATCAACCACTATATCATGAGGCACATCACCCATTGTATCTTGAGGCATGGGGTTTATATCAGCTGATTCAGGCTCATGAGAAACTGAATCAGTAGGTGTTGCCATGTGTTGGTTCTTGTGAATGTTACCACTGACCTGCCCACCTTCTAAGCCTGTGACAGTACTTGCAGCCCGCACCATTGTGTCAGAGACAGACTCATCTGCTACATTTGGTTCACTAGGATATCTGACATGCGGTACAACAGATTCCTTTTTGATTCTTCTTGTAAATGTTTTTGTAACATGAGGTTGTGATGATGATGGAACACTTCTGGGTGTGTCATGGGACTGAGCTTGGGTTCTTGATCCTTCACCCTCAGCTGGTGGAATAATCATTGATAAAAATAGTGGTGCTTCACTACCTTTATACCCATTACAAATCGTACTCATATTACTAAAAACCTTTCGGCTAAGGGTAGGAGTTTTTAAAATGTTTTGGTGAGGTAGAAGCTGATACTTGTTCAAAAATATTTGAATGAATCTGGGATACATTAAAAAATTGTATTTGCTTTTCACATTTCTCACCATACCATCAAAAATCAATTTTGAAAAGTTATACTTCCTTTTTGTTGCCAATCAAACAATAGCAATTGCTATGTTGCTACTAAATTGTTCCCAACAAGTTTTCTTTGGACTTAAAACAATGTTGGATGGTGTGAATGAGAAATCTCCATTGAGGCGGAAATTGTGGTTTTTAAAAAGTTAAGTTATCATAAGTTAACCCATATCCCATATAGGAAAGATTTAAGAAAAGTTCAGTATTTGTCAATGAACTGATAGCACCATCATCTGCTAGTTTGAGATGCCTCCTAATAGATGAGTCAGTAATGGCCATGGCAATGCCATAAACTGTAGCATTTAACTCTTTTTCACCATTATCAAGTGTGCTGACACTGGCAGTGCGCCAAAACTGATTGATTTGAGAAACATATATAGTAGGATTCTTTGTAATAGCATACCTTATGTAACTGGAATTGAGAAAATCAACTATCTGGTGAAACTGTTAACTTCCCTCTGGTTTCTGTAAGTAAGCAACCATGTTGTGTGCCTTAGAATGATCCAAAATCGCCATTAAGATTGGAAAAAATTTGATTAGGATTCTGGGTTATGATCGTTTAGAAAATTATGTGTGGTTGGTAAACACGATTGAGATGATATACAGTTAATTTAGGGTTTTGATTTGTTCGAGTGCATAAAAGTTATGTTTCTCTTGAATATATGTTTGTGTAAACTAAGATAATGAATTACCAAATTTAGTGCCAAACACTACGAAATGTAACCGACCCGTCCTAAGTTTTTGCCTGCCAGTACCAAGGGTAACCGACCCGTAGTAAGTTTTACCCTACCAGTACCAACCGTAACCGAACCGTACTAAGTTTTAGCCTACCAGTACCAAATTCACCGAACAGTACAAACTATGATTCCCAACATTATGAACCCAAACTGTTTGAGATAATGTCATTTAAAGATTCCCTGGTTATGCTTCATGAAAATCGTTCAATTTTCTAACTGTTGTGTTATACAATTACATTTCCAAACTAACTTCTTTGAATGTGTAATTACAGTCTGCAAATGCATCTCCAGAGAAGCCATAAACCAATAGACAAAAATATGGTCATGTGTTGAATTGACTTTCATAATTCAGCTAACAAAAGAAAAACATTGAAAATTACTAGACTTAATATTACTTTATTAATAAGTTGATTATAAACATACCATACACCAACAACAATAGGGAAAATTTGGAACATTTGCAACCATTACATAAAGCACCATCGACCTACAAAATAAATTGTTTACCGGCATGTAGCTTAACCAACCATGAAGTCAACTTCAAAACACTGGACTTTCTAACGGACCTTGCAGAGGCAACCACTTGAACTTTAACCAAAAATAGTTCAGTTTGCTCCAACAACGAAAACATAAACTCACTGCCAACCTACAATACATAAAAAATTTAGTATGCAGACACGTATACAGGCGCCGTAAACACTATCACCAACAGTTCAGCTGATACATACAAACGCATACTTAATAATCATTGAATGCCTAATTGGAACCTAAGTACAACCCCTTGGTATTTGACCATTTAAATAGAGAGTTTTGTAAATGCGTATATCAGTGGTTATGACCCTAGTTGACTCAGGCCAGTCTATCATTACCCCATATTTCCAGTACAGTTTCCAGCTTACAAGTGATGATACATTAACAACAAACACCTCTCAACTAAAGTGGATAAATTCGGGGCTTATCAAATACAAACTATAAACACAAATGAAATCATAAACCACATAAACGGTTAAAAATTGACACATAAACTATAAACCAACGAAAATTGTACAATCAAATACTTTTGGTGTCAATCAGGGCAATACAATAACACAATTAACAAACTCTGTTATACCACATCCGAACTGATAACATCAACCATCATTGGTAAACTAAATTTTGTGTAATCACTGTTCAATGAACAGTGAGTGTCACACCCCCTAAATCGGGTCCAGCGGAAGCATACATGTAGCTGGGGTGTAACTCTATTGGTATTACAACACAAGTTCAAAAATGGTTTTCACTTCAATCATTTAGAATAAAATCATTTAACCAAAATTGTTGAATTTACATTGTTAAAAGTGGTGCGGAAGTAGGCCCTTAAAATAGTTTAAAACGGTCCCCAAATGAATAATCAGAGTCTTCTATGACCATGTCATCCCTGCCAAAACCTCCTGTAGCGTGCCATTGCTTAATACCTGAAAATACATGCTAAAGTGTCAACACGAGGTTGGTGAGTTCATAGAGTCTTGTGAAAAAGAATGTTATGCATATGAATGAAGATTTCCCAGCAAAGGCATCGTAAATCCACTCAGTTCCAAGTCCCGCAATAAGAGACTTGTAACCTGTGTGTTTACGACCCACTGCCAAATATGATATAGTTTACGTGAACAAAAGAAATACTTGTATTTAGATTCAATGATAAGCATAGCAATACCGCTATAAAACAATTCTTGACAATGAGGCCATATAAAGAAATCGAACAACGTCGCCATATAGATATATTAGTCAATCGGAGAAGCCGTAATATTACGTTCGACATCACAGCCAAGTGGGAAAACCACAATATTACGTTTGACATCACAGCCAAGTGGGGAAACCACAATACGTTTGACATCACAGCCAAGTGGGGAAACCACAATATTACGTTTGACATCTCAGCCAAGTGGGGAAACCACAATATTACAAGGAGGTCATATGATAAATCAGTCAAGTAGGAAAACAGCAATATTACGTTTGACATCACAGTCAAGTGGGGAAACCACAATACGTTTGACATCACAACCAAGTGGGGAAACCACAATACTACATTTGACATATACGAACAATTGGTGACCATGAGGTCATATAAACAAGGATGACAAATCCCATAAAATGCAGGTAATCAAACATACCAATGAAATACAGGTAATCAAACATACCAATGAAATACAGGTAATCAACCATGTAAAGCGAGTAATGCGTTTAAGTAAAACGAGCATGTATTCTCCCCCAAAGAGTTTACCAAAGCAATTGAAAAAGTAGGGGCTATGACTCACCTGGTGCGATAGCTACGATGACAAGAGTGGATACACTGAAAATGAGGCACGATCTCTAACCGCAACCTATGAATGATATGGTCTAATGTAAGAAATGAAATGATGCTACACGTGCAAATACATATGTTATCGATACCACTCGTGAAATTAGAAAATAATGTTTATCATCGAAAAATACATTTTTGACGTCTCGTTAAGTTAATAACCACTTTCCATGTAAATACGTTGAAACGGTACTCCACGATCCTCGTTTGGTGTTTTTTCGGTAAATATAGCATTTTCGTCGTAAATTGACACTTTTAATAACTTGAAAATATGCCTAAATGGCTTTGCAAAACTAGTCACAAAATATCGTACGTTAAGCATTAGTGATGAAACTCGGCGTTTTTGAAAACCTTGCAACAATGTCTAGAAGTCATGTCATTTAACTTTTGACCATACGGGTCTCGGCGGTTAAGAAATATGGCTTTCAATGTCGTTACTTGGAAAATATAGTTTTCAACATTTAGCAAATTTTATTACCAAAAGCTGTCAATTTATTATAAGTTTTGTCGGGTTTCAAACACGTATATCTTGGTCGTTATGAACTCATTTTCTACGTTCTTTATATCCCCGGAATCGTATTAATATATACTACTATATTTTCAGTAGTTCGGCTCCTATAGATTACGTCTAATGCCTCTTTTTGTCCGTCGAAAATCGTCCAACAGCATGTTATATTTTAAGAAAATAGTTTTCGTCGTTAAACTTGCAAAAATCATATCTCCTTCGTTATAAGCTCGTTTTAATCCGTTCTTTCGCCCACGGCTTCGCTTTTTAAAGTATTTTCTAAATCTTTGGTCAAAAATTACCCACCATCTACTGATTTTCCCATGTTTTTAAAATAAGGACAGTAGGTATATATATAGTTTCAAAAATCATTTCTAGGGTTCCAAACTAGTTTCAACTTCAACCAAAATACTTTCAATCACCACAAATCTAGTCTAATCTTACCATACACCTTCTTAGGGTGTCATGGGGTTCCTAGTCTTCACCAAAAATGGTGGATCTCATGAGATTACTCTAAATATTTGTCGATCTATGTATAAAATACAAGATTAAAATAAAGTGGTATGGATCATAGTATATTTGCATGATTAGTTACTAGATCATAATAATATAGTAAATGGAAGTATAAAAAGTAGTGAAATTTATTTAGAAACTTACTTGAAGTATTGATGAGTTTTGTAGCAAAATATACTTAATAATCTTGAGGTTTTTATTTCAAAACCTTAACTAGATTAATACTATGACTTGTTTAAGCACTTGATTCTTGAAAAAAATGATGGATCTTGCTTCTTCTTGTTGTTGGCCGTGTATATGAGCAAGAAGGAAAGAGATATGTTTTTATTTTTTTAGCTAGTGATATTGTGGAAAACTAGAAGGGGGTTGAATAGTTTACCAATTAAAATCTTTTTAACTTGTTAAGTTAGCTTTGAAACTTTCCGTTTGATCAAAGATATGTACACAAACACAATATATAACATGCAAGTAAATGAAAGAAACGATCAAACCACAACACGAGTATTTATCGTGGTTCGGCTACAAGGACTCTTTTTCCTTGCCCTACGTCCACGCCCCGAGTATCCAACTCGAGAGTTTCTTTCACTAGTCAACAAGCTCCATTCACCGGCGGAGAAAACCTTACACGTCGCTTATACTTTTACCGACACAAAGCTAGATGTCGAGTTCTTTACCAAGGGTACAACCACTCCCGTTAGTTCTTTACAAGGGTACAACTACTCCCTATACACTTTGTATTTTGAGGACTAAAATACTAACCGATCACTACTGAAAATACACAATCAAATGAAGTGTAAACTACACAAGGCTACACAATGCTAAGCTAACAAGTCTTGCAACGTTGTGTTGAATACTTGTTACTTTTAGTAAGCTTGTGAATCTCTTTGCTACAAAAAGAAACTTCACATATGAAATGTTAAGAGGTTAGATGAAAGAATGAATGTGTGTGTAAAAATATAATGTCAAGTGATGAGCCAAAATTCAACTTGTGGCACAATATTTATAGCCAAAACCTTCTGCAGGTCTGGCGGATCAGGCGGACCCCTGAGAAGGGTTCCGCCCGTGTACCTCAAGGGTACCACCGGGCTTGCAGTTGGTTTTGCAATAAATCTTGCAAACCAAACAAAGTCACATCTCATTACTCTTGCAAACCAAACAATGTCACATCACATAATATCAAGTCAAACACTAAACGTGCAAGCAACATCTAAGTAAGTCAAAGACATTTCTTTCCATAAATGTATAATGACAAAACTTGCCATAAATGTGATGTGACAATTCTATTTTTAGAAAATAAGAAGTGTTGTGTTTTATGAAATGTAAAATGTAGCAAAAGTATAGTCTATGCAAATCTTTAAAACTAAGATTATGTTTTACTTAGAAACTAAAGTTTACATTTGTCATTAAATAAACTTAGCGAATATCGTAAAATATAAATAATGTTTTTAGGCGATATTTGTATTAACAATCTCCCCCTTTTTGTTGATGACAAAACATACACTTTGTTTTTAAGTAACTCACAAAATCTTGGTTTTTAAGACTTAAAAAAATTATATTAAACTTGTTTTACTTAATTTATGAAAATCATATTAAGTTTTGAAAGTTCAATATATTTCTCCCCCTTTTTGTCAAAACAAAAAGTAGAGTGGCGAAGCGGAAAAATGCACTTGCTCCCCCTTACTTATTACTCCCCCTAAAAGGAGTGCCAAGATGGGAAACATGGATTTTGGATCCTACAAAAAAATGGTTAGTTGGTGATATATATATAAGCTTGTAGTTACCACACACATTGCAACCACAATGACAACATAAACATGATCAACCAACAATGCACGAAAGTAAGTAGAAAGAAATAGCATTCCAAGTAAAATTTGGACTTATAAAAGTCAAAAGACAAGAAATGGGTAAAATTCTTCTACTTCTAAAAACTTAAAAAAATACCAAGAAAGAAAAATAAAAGCATAGTTTCCTAAATTGGGGCAAACGGCCTCCAAATGGTTCTCTAGGGTTTGTTTGGGTGGGAAAGGGCATCCAAACGTTCGATGACGTGTTGGAATGCAAACCGGGATTCATCTTGGAATTGGTGAAGCAACGTTTTGAAGCTTGCACCTATTTGCTCACAATTTGAGCAAACATGGGGATGAGTGGGAGGAAATGGGTTGGCATTGGTTTCTTGGTTTGAGGGTTGATTGGTTTGTGGTTCTTGGGTGGATGATGGGTTTGGTATTGAGTTAAGCAATGTGGTTTGAAATTCCATTGCTTGATGGAGATGGTTTTCAACCATGTTTTGGATATCCTCATATGAAGGAAATAAAGACTCAAAGGTTTGAGGTTGAGGGTGTGGTGGATTTGGGTGATCATGGTTTTCAAAGTTAGGTTCTCCATATAGAGGACCATGGATGTCATGGTAGATGGGGTGAAACAATAATGGTTTAGGTTGATGGTACACTTGTTGTGGTGGTTGAATGTGGTTAAAAAGGTCATCTTGGTCAAGAATTGACCTTGGTGATTCATTTGCAAAAGGTGGTGGTTGTTTAGGTCTTGGTGGAAGATCATTAAAATCTTGGACAAATGGGTGTGGTGATGTGGGAGGAGACCCAAATAGTTCCATTGGCTCAATTTTGGGTAATGGTGATGGTGATGAGGTTTTGGATGGTTGAGTTGGAGCACCTGGTGGAGTTGGGTCAATAGGTGATTTAGTTGGTGGTGGAGTGAGCTCATTTGGTTCATTGGGTGATGGTGATGGAGATGCAAGGTTCAAAAAGTGTTCATTTTTTATGGGTGATGTGAATTCATCCGAGGATGAGGAGCTTAGGTTGATGGGTTGATTAGACCATAGTGGTTTAACACTAATCCGGGCGGTTTTCCGGATGGGTCTTGATGGTTGAGAGGTGTTTGTTGACTTAGTCATGGTGAAAAATGGTTTATAAGTTTCAGAAATTGTGTTGAAGAAGGTGTGATTTTATGGTGTTTAGGATGGCTTAATTTATAGTGTTGCTGGAATATGGAAAGGAGTGTTTGGATTTGATGTTAGTCCATACAAAAATGGAGGTTTCTAATGATTTGGAAAACTAATTGTGGGTTGTCATATCATGGAAGTCAATCCAATGAAAATGGTGAAGTGAGAAGACAAGTTTTGCACTAAATGCTTAGTCGTTTTGGTGGATTTGTGGTAGTATAAATCTCAGGGAT
This sequence comes from Artemisia argyi, assembly GCA_030686995.1. NCBI lineage: Eukaryota > Viridiplantae > Streptophyta > Magnoliopsida > Asterales > Asteraceae > Artemisia > Artemisia argyi. The sequence goes on from CM060688.1 coordinate 78,335,861, forward strand.
TTCAAGGATCCCTTAAAAGGGTTCCTTCCTTTATGTTTGAGGGGTCCTTGAGGTTGTTATGGCAAAATTTGAATTTTGGCGGGAATTGGTTTTTTTTAAGTTTATGGAAGAAGGAGTATCCTATTATGCTAAACACATTGCAAGTAATGGGTTTCTACCTAAAAGGATTGGATTTTAGTGTTTGGATGTTGAATTGGTGAAAATGAAAACAAAAATTCTGCAGGTTGCTGGCGGCACCCTCAGAATACACAGGCGGAACCCATTTGAGGGTGCCGCCTGGTCCGTTGGGCCAATTCTGGAATTCCCAGAATTTACACTGGCGGAACCCAATATTGGGTACCGCCAGATCCGCCAGACCCAAAAAAATTGGCAGTCCGCGTTTTTGACCCACGAGACGATTTTCAAAATTTTCGAAAACTCCTAAAATCAAAAAGATAAGGCATTTCTGGTTGGGCAATGCAAAAAATAGACACGTAAACATGCATTTCATAGGACTTTGACCTTGAGGTCGAGAATTTCACTATACTTAGTGAAAATATCATAAACTTGAAAATTTGACAACTTGCCAAGAGTTGTCTACCTGCATCAAAGTTAGATACTACATGTTCCAAATTGTATCAAACATTGTACTAACATACAAATTCATCACAAATATTGTTTAAACGACCAAATTTGTTCAAATAGCACCTAGTGCCAAACACTCCTACACACACGCACTCATTGACGGTCGATCTTGTTCTTGAGCTTTCCAAGGAACCTTCCAAGATTCTTAAACATACCCTTTGTTTGCTTGAACTCCTCCGACTCATTAGGAATATCCGGAAGTTGAGAAAGGTATTCGAGAGGAGGGAGCCTAGAGTTTGGACAATTGTCATCTTCACTCATTGAGGAAGACGAAGATGAGGTAGGAGGATGTGGACGTTTTCCTTGGGCTTTGTACACTCTCTTATCACTTAGTGGGACAAAGGTGTGCGGGATGAGAGAGTAGTTAAGGCGAAGACCGTTTGGAGTTGGTGGAATGGATGAGATGAACCTAAAGAGACGGGTCAAGAGCATTCCATACGGCATAGCCGTTGTGCCATGCACGGGAATGTCAGCCATTCTCTTGGCCATGTAGTAGGCAAGGTTGAAGGGTTGCCTAACGGACAAGGAGTAGAGAATGTAGCAAAGGCAAAGGTTGATATGGTCACGGTTCCCTATTGTGCTAATGACATTGACTCTAAGGACTTCCTCCCATTTCTTGAATTGGAGTTTGAGTTCGTTCATTTCCATTCCATATGGGTCCTTATCGACCTCATTCCCCGAATGGGTTCTCCTAGTGGTGGTGGTCCTAACAAAGAGGTGGTCACGGAGAACGTCTTTTGAGACAAGGGGTGTGTCATAAGGGTGGATACGGTCTTGGAGGTTGTCAAGAGTTGAGAGGGAGTGCAAGTCGGAATAGAGGCAAGTACCACGGTTTGGAACACCTAGGATTTGAGCAAACTCCTCAAGAGTGAAGGAGTATTGATGACCGCTAACCCTAAAGTTGATAGACATATGACCATAATCATCCGTGGAGAGGACGGAGGATGCATAGAACTCTAGAATGAACCTAGGACAAATAGGCTCGTCGATATTCAAAAGACACTCAAAGTTGATTGTGGCAAAATCGGCGTAAAGGTTTGTGCCTTCTAGGAAAGACGGGTCAATGGTTCTACCCTCATGGACATAGTGTTTTTCTAGGGCTTTGAAAACGTTTACTTGATTTGCGGTAAGGCCTTTGGTTTTGTGGTATTTTGGTAGGTACTTAATGGTGTCCTTGTGGTCGTAGTGGGTTAGAGGAGGCATGATGATTCCTAGAACAACAAAATTTCACATTTTAGTTTACGTAAACTACTATTATAATGTGGAAGTTCTAGTGTGTGCCTATATGAAAACAATGTGGAGGTGCGGTTATCTTGACTCATTTTGATGCTTCAAAATCGTTTTATGAAAGTTTTGTTATAAAACAAAAGTTATGAAAGTTTACGTAAACTACTATTATAATGTGGAAGTTCTAGTGTGTGCCTATTTGAATGTACCCGAAAATACATATTGGTTATGTATTCCCTTTAGCATTCAAGAGACATTATGCAAGTAATGTTTTAAACATAACGTTTTGATTTTGTATTCTCAATGTGAGACGAAAAAATATTTGTCCTACTTGTGAGAAATTTTTGGAAGGATTTGACATGGGGTGTTTTAGCAAACATGTTTATACTAATTAAAGATGCAATTCCTAACTATGGGAAACATGATTAGTTTTATTAAACACCTAATCTAATGCATGAGTTTTTCAAGTTAATGCATAACCCTAAGTTTTTGTTTTTGGGCAAGAAATAGAATTCCTAGACTCAGATCAGGATTGTAATCATGTTTAGAATACTTACAATGATGATGTAGTTGCAATGTAAATGAATGGAAGACCAAGAATTCGTAGGTATGGATGGATGGTAAAGTGAATAGTAGCAGTTTGGAAGTGATGGTATGAGATAATGGCTGTTTGGTTTAATATAAACAAAGATTTTGGTTCTGCAGGTCGGCAGATACGGCGGACCCCTGAAATGGGTTCCGCCCGTTATGTGTGATGGTTCCGCCGACCCTGCTGAGAAAAATAGTTATGGATTTGTTTTGATTTTTGCGATTTTTGTCTAATGTCCAGAACTATAATGTAGGTTCCATGAGTCCTAAGCCTAGTCTAAGAAGGTTAAAAGGTTCACGTTTAAGGGGTTTTGTGAGAATTTCGGCTATGTTGTCTTCGGAAGAAACTTTTTCAATTGAGATATTTCCTTTTTGAACGTTGTCACGAAGGAAATGATGACGGATTTCAATATGTTTGGTACGAGCATGTTGAACCGGGTTTTTGCTAAGATCAATGGCACCTTTGTTGTCACAAAGAATTGTGATGTCGTTGAGTTGAATTCCGTAGTCGACAAGAGCTTGCTTCATCCAAAGAGCTTGTTGACATGCCTTTCCGGCCGAAACGTACTCGGCTTCCGTTGTTGAGATAGCAAGAGCCGTTTGCTTCTTAGAGAACCATGAGGTGAGACAATGTCCAACAAAAGTACAAATACTACTTGTACTTTTTCTATCGACATAGTCACCGGCATGATCCGAGTCGGCATACACTATGGTGTCTATTCCCGTTCCTTTGGGATACCATAAACCTAAATGTGTAGTGCCCTTAATAAACCTAAAAATCCTTTTAACGGCTTCGAGATGGGTAGTTTTAGGATCTTCTTGAAAACGAGCACATAGACAAACACTAAACATAATGTCGGGACTACTAGCCATTAGGTAAAGTAGACTAACAATCATACCTCTATATTTAGTGCTATCTACGGATTCACTTTCCTCATCCTTGGTGAGTTTAGTTTCCGTGGACATGGGAGTTTTGATAGGTTTCGAATCTTCTAGTCCAAATTTCTTAAGCATGTCCTTAATATATTTAGATTGGTTAAAGAAGATACCATCTTCTAGTTTTTTGATTTGGAGTCCTAGGAAAAAGTTGAGTTCTCCCATCATACTCATTTCAAACTCATCATGCATGATTTTTGAGAAATCCACACATAATTCTTGACAAGTTGATCCGAATATAATGTCATCAACATAGATTTGGACTATGATAATATGTGAATCTTTCTTCTTAGTGAAGAGAGTATTATCAACTAAGCCCATGGTATACTTATGGTCAACTAGGAATGTTTTAAGTCGATCATACCATGCTTTTGGAGCTTGCTTAAGTCCGTAAAGAGCCTTTTTAAGTTTGTAAACATGATTTGGTTTTTCAAAATCGATGAAGCCCGGTGGTTGAGCAACATACACTTCTTCATTAATGACTCCGTTTAGAAATGCACTTTTGACGTCCATTTGAAAAAGTTTAAAATTGTGTGCACATGCATATGCAAGTAAGATTCTAATTGACTTGAGCCTAGCAACCGGAGCAAAAGTTTCATTGTAGTCAATGCCTTCTTGTTGGTTATATCCTTGTGCAACTAACCTAGCTTTGTTTCTAGACACAATTCCATTTTCATCCATTTTATTTCGAAATACCCATTTTGTTCCAATTATAGTTTGACTCTTTGGTTGAGGAACTAATGTCCATACATCATTCCTAACAAATTGGTTTAACTCTTCTTGCATTGCAATTACCCAAGACTCATCTTTAATGGCTTCATTACTATTTTTAGGTTCAATGGTTGACACGAAACAAAAATAGTTGCTTTCATTTTGAACTTTTGACCTTAGTGTTCTTTTGTTAATGTTGCCAATGACACCATCTAATGGATGACTTTGAGATTCTTTGACATTGACAAGTTCTTTGTTAAATAGTTCATCTTCTTTGTCATCACTTAAAATTTCTTGATTTTCTATTGCTTGGCTTTCAACTAAGTCATCATCTACCAAAGGTGATGTCTTAGAGGGAGGTGGACTCTCTTCAAATGTTACGTTCAACGATTCCTCGACTCTTAAGGTTTCTTTGTTCAAAACAATGTATGCTTTACTATTTTGTGAATATCCAAGAAATACACCTTCATAAGACTTTGGGTCAAATTTGGTGAGATAATCCTTGGTGTTAAGAATGAAACATTTACTCCCAAACATTCTAAAGTATCCTAATGTAGGCTTTTTACCTTTATATAGTTCATAAGGGGTTTTATTCAAAAATGGTCTAATTAGGACTCGATTTAAAATGTACGTTGAAGTGTCGACGGCATTACACCAAAACTTTTGTGGAATGTTTCATTCATTAAGCATTGTTCTACTCATCTCTTGCAATGTCCGGTTTTTACGTTCTACTACACCATTAGATTGAGGAGTACGTGGAGCCGAAAAGTTATGAGTTATACCATTATTATCACAAAAGTTTCCAAATTGAAATTCATTATCAAATTCACGACCGTGATCCGTTCTAATAGACACAATATTAGACCCTACTTGATTTTGAATTTTCTTACTTAGAATCTCAAATTTATCAAAAGCTTCATTTTTACTTTTCAAAAATTTTGTCCAAGTATATCTTGAGTAATCATCAACTATGACCAAAGTGTAGAAGTTGCCTCCATAACTTGTATAGCGGATGGACCAAATAAATCCATATGCAAAAGTTCTAGACATCTAGATGTAGAAACCAAGTTTTTAGCCTTATGGCTATTATGGACTTGTTTACCGACTTTGCAAGCATCACAAAAGTGTTGGTCATATTTCAACTTGGGTAGGTTTCGAACTAAGTCTTCGGAGGAGAGGTTTTGTATTAGTCTCATGTTAGCGTGTCCTAAACGTCTATGCCATAAAGTTGAAGATTCATCTAATGAGGTAAGACAAAGTTTGTCTCTAGATGTTGGATCCATCTTCATGACATATACGTTGTTCTTAAGGACACCTTTGGCTATGGTTATACCATCTTTAAGTATTTTACTTCCGTTTTCACTAAAAAGAACATTATACTTATTACGACAAAGTTGACTAATACTAAGGAGATTAAAACCTAAGTTATCAACATGAGCTACATCATCAATAAAAAGGGAGTCATGAGAGATTGTACCTTTTCCGATGATTTTGCTCTTAGCATTACTACCAAACGTAACATTACCTCCGTCACATTTGTGATAAGAAGTGAAGAGGCTTTTGTTACCCGTCATGTGCCTTGAACAACCGCTATCTTTAATCCATTCATCCGGTTCCAAACAAACTTTGAGGCACACCTATTTTATGAAAAACACTCAAACATTTGGTCCCCAATTTCTCATGGGTCCATTTTGGTTATGCATGCCATTAATTTGTTCCAAGTATGAAAATAGAGCATAAAGGTTCCATGGCATGTGGTTTGGAGTTTGGTAATGTCTAGGAGTGTTTTGGTTCCAAACATGTTGGAAGTTTGGTCGAGTGTTGAAGTTGCTCTTTGGAAAGGGGCGTTTGGGAATTGGAGTCTTAGGTCTTGGTTGAGTAGTTTTAGCTCTAAATTCATTTTTACTAAATCCTACTCCAGTTTTAAACACAGGTTTTGTTCCACTTTTGTATGTAACTTTAACAAATTTTGAACGATCCGAAGTGGATGAGGTTACTGCTGCAGCAGGCCTGGCGGAACCTTCGGGACCAACGGGCGGAACCCTAAATTGGGTTCCGCCTGATCCGCAGGCTGCTGTAGCAATTTTATTTGTTTCTTGTGCAATCTTTTCTTGTTTCATTTGACCCATTGAAGTTTCTATTTTCATAAATGCTAGTCCTGTTTTATCAAAGGGTGACTTTTGAAGTTTCATAATTTCATCCGCACAAGAAATGCTCTTATCAAACTTCTTAAACTTTGTGGTTTGTTTTATTAGATCATTTTGAGTAATTTTGAGTTTCTCAACTTCTAGTTTAAGCTCTTCACATGATTTGCAAGGTGTGTCAATACCTTTACTCTTTTCTAATCTCTTAGCTTTTTCTTTTAACTCATAAACTTCATTTTCTAAAAACTCCTTTTTAGTTTTCAAAAATTTATTTTTGTTTATGATTTTTAAGCTCAATTCACAAAGTTTATTATATTCTTTTTGTAAAGTGTCATCATCAATAAAGGAGTAAGATGAGTCGGATAATACCTCATTTGAGTTGTGAGCCATGAGAGCAACATCGTCATTCTTTGGCTCATCGTCATCTCCTTCATAGTCACTCCAAGCACCACCCACAAAAGCTTGTTGAGGTTTGCTCTTGGGTGGTTTTGGACATTCTCCTACAAGATGACTTGTGTCTCCACACCTATAGCACTTTCTTTCAACCTTTCCTTTCCTATCATCACGATCTTTTCGGAAAGTTTTCTTGTCATCTTTAGGTTGCCTTACAAACTTTCCTCTTCTACGAAAGAACTTCTTGAAGTCTCTAACGACCATAGCATATTCCTCATCATCACTATCCGAAGTAGATTCTTCATCATCACTTGATTGGACTCTAGCTTTCAAGGCAATGGACTTAACTTTTTCTTTCTTGCCTCTAACTAGTTCCGAATCTTTTTCCATTACCATTTCGTGAACTTTGAGGTTTCCAATTAGCTCATCAAGTGACATGCTTGAAAGATCTTTGGATTCTTCAATTGGCGTCACTTTTGCTCTCCACTTCGGATGGACTGCTCTAAGAAATTTCCTGACAAAGTTCTTACTACAAAAAGATTCGTCAAGTGCTTTTAGTGAAGTAATAATTGTATTAAATCTAGCAAAAGCATTATCAATAATCTCATCTTCGGAAATAACAAATTGTTCATATTGTTGAACAAGAAGATCAATTTTGTTATCTTTAACTTGTGAGTTTCCTTGATGAGTGACAATTAAAGATTGCCAAATATCTTTGGCGGTTTTACACAAAAAGACTCTTTCATATTCTTTCTTAGGCAAAGCATTGTAAAGCATCATTTTAGCTTCATTATTTTTACCTATTAATTTCTTTTGATCATTATCTTTGATGTTAGTAACTACGTTATCACCATCAATAATTATATACCACAAATCTATATCTTTAGATTTCACGTAAGTTTCAAAACGGTTTTTCCAATATATAAAACCATTTGCTTCAAAGAGTGGTGGTCTTTGCATAGATTGCCCTTCTTTGTAATTTTCAAAATCCATGGATCGTTTCAAGTTTTAAAACACAATATATTTTAAAAGCTTGAGTAACGTAGCTCTTGATGCCAATTGTGGAAAACTAGAAGGGGGTTGAATAGTTTACCGATTAAAATCTTTTTAACTTGTTAAGTTAGCTTTGAAACTTTCCGTTTGATCAAAGATATGTACACAAACAAAATATATAACATGCAAGTAAATGAAAGAAACGATCAAACCACAACACGAGTATTTATCGTGGTTCGGCTACAAGGACTCTTTTTCCTTGCCCTACGTCCACGCCCCGAGTATCCAACTCGAGAGTTTCTTTCACTAGTCAACAAGCTCCTTTCACCGGCGGAGAAAACCTTACACGTCGCTTATACTTTTACCGACACAAAGCTAGATGTCGAGTTCTTTACCAAGGGTACAACCACTCCCGTTAGTTCTTTACAACGGTACAACTACTCCCTATACACTTTGTATTTTGAGGACTAAAATACTAACCGATCACTACTGAAAATACACAATCAAATGAAGTGTAAACTACACAAGTCTACACAATGCTAAGCTAACAAGTCTTGCAACGTTGTGTTGAATACTTGTTACTTTTAGTAAGCTTGTGAATCTCTTTGCTACAAAAAGAAACTTCACATATGAAATGTTAAGAGGTTAGATGAAAGAATGAATATGTGTGTAAAAATATAATGTCAAGTGATGAGCCAAAATTCAACTTGTGGCTCAATATTTATAGCCAAAACCTTCTGCAGGTCTGGCGGATCAGGCGGACCCCTGAGAAGGGTTCCGCCCGTGTACCTCCAGGGTACCGCCGGGCTTGCAGTTGGTTTTGCAATAAATCTTGCAAACCAAACAAAGTCACATCTCATTACTCTTGCAAACCAAACAATGTCACATCACATAATATCAATTCAAACACTAAACTTGCAAGCAACATCTAAGTAATTCAAAGACATTTCTTTCCATAAATGTATAATGACAAAACTTGCCATAAATGTGATGTGACAATTCTATTTTTAGAAAATAAGAAGTGTTGTGTTTTATGAAATGTAAAATGTAGCAAAAGTATAGTTTATGCAAGTCTTTAAAACTAAGATTATGTTTTACTTAGAAACTAAAGTTTACATTTGTCATTAACAAAACTTAGCGAAGATCGTAAAATATAAATAACGTTTTTAGGCGATATTTGTATTAACAGATATAATACTTGGAAGTGTTGAGTATATAATATGGATTGGATATGTTTTTGGACAAAGGTACATAAGCATTAATGAATTTAGTGTAAAGTTTTCAAATATGTAAGGAATAAGAATGGGGGAGGGCGGCATCACATGGAGGTGAAGATTAGGCAAGGTTTTGTAAGACTTTTGTATAGATTTTATTAGATATTTTGTGTTTTAAGTGATACCGGGTACCGAGTTAACTAAAAATAAATCGTGACGAGTTGAAATAAAATATGACAAAGTTGTAAAAACTATGAAATTACATTACTGATAAGAATCGGGTGTTAAAATAATTATTGGGTTGAAATAACGCAAACAGACGAAGTTATAAGCTCCGACCGAAAAACGTAGCAATTAATTTGAAAACACAGGGTAAATTAATAATATAATTTTTATATTATTTTAATGAGTATGAAAATATATTACGATCGTAATCGGGAGTATTGGGTATACATTCATAGTAAAAACTGAGTGTTAACGTTAATTACAAATTAAGCATACGTAAATTAAAATAATGCATATCCGTGTAGGGCCTAAAGTGCTGATGATGTTACTAATGATATGTAGACTACTCCAGTCTATATGACGTGTCCCTACTAATGATGCATAAATTCGCAGCTAAACCTAACTAGTTACGCGAATTTAAATACCCGTAAACTAGATTTACGAAATGATGAACGACAATCGTGAATAGTGATTTTCCTCCGGAAATGAATAGTGTCATATGAATAGTAAAATTTTCGAACACTTCTCGGAATCTCAAACTAACTCCAAAAATGATGAATAGTAAAATGATGAATAGTGATCAGTGAATAGGAAATGATGAATAGTAATGGATGAATAGTAACTTCCCAAAATGAATTATGAAATTTTGACGTTTGAAAAAGGACCTGAAATTACGAGTTGTGACAGTCTTCCCCTCTAACAGGAACTTCGTCCCGAAGTTCAGTTTGTGTTGGTCTCTGAAGTGTACGCGGTGAATAGATGTGGGTATTTGAGTCGCATTGCGGTAATAAAAGATAGAACATTCATTAGATCGGAATTCGTTAATAGTACATGAAACTTATACGATAGAACGTAAAATAAAACACAAAAGAAATACAACACTAGGGGGTTTAGGCTTTGGTTTTCTTGTTCCTTAGCTCCGGGCAGTCCTTTCTGAGATGCCCTATGTTTCCACATTTGAAGCAACTTCCTGGAATCCTCTGATTTGTGGGTTTCCTACAGTCCTTAGTTAGATGACCCCGCTTCTTGCATATTCCGCACGGTTCACTGCAATGATCTAAGTGATGGAGATTACACATGTTGCAGTAAGGTAAATTTCCAGTATATCTTTTCTTTGTGTGTGGTCCTGCAGCATAGGCTCTAAGCACTTCTTGTCCTTCGTTTGGCTGCCATACTTGATCGTTTCCTTGGTTGTCATCCCTTTTCCTCTTGTTTCCGTTGTTGTTGTTGACAGTAGTTTCTTGCTTCATCACTTGAGCCATAAGCTTTAGAGACATTCTGATAGCTTCATCCAGCGTGTGTAGTTCAAAAGCAATTACGTTCCCACTGATGTTGTGCGGTAGTCCATCAATGAAATTTTCTAGCAGCTTTTCATTATCTGGAACCATAGTTGGACATAGCACAGCCAACTCCTGAAACCTTCGGATATATGCCTCGATATCATTACCTGCTGTCACTAGCTCATAAAACTCTGTTTCCAACTTCTTCACTTCGGTACGAGGGCAAAACTTCTTAGTCATCAATTTCTTGAATTGATCCCAGGTGAGCTTATGGGCATTTTCCATACCAATCGGTTGAGCATAAGAATTCCACCATGACATAGCTTCATCCAAAAGCATACCAGTAGCGAATTTTACCTTGCTGACATCAGGACAGTTGCACATGAGGAACACATTCTCAGTCTTTTCGAACCAGCGAATCAAAGCAACCGCTCCTTCAGTGCCCTTAAACTTGATGGGATCACCAATCTTAAAATTCTTCCAAGTGCATTCACGCCTATTATTGGATTGTTCATTCGTCCCTGTCTGTGAAGCGGTTTCAGCAGCCCTTGCAGCTACCTCAGCTCTCTCGATCTCTAGAGCTTCGGCTATACTATCCTTAACAAGTTTCTGAATAGCAGTAGGTGTCATAGTTGGAGTAGCTTTAGCTTTCCTTGGCGGCATAGCTCTTCAAAACAAGAAAAGAAGGGTGAAACCTAAATAAGACGTTTCCCAGTAGTAGGTATTCGAGAGTGGATTGTCATAGAGTGAAAGGTTTGAAGTCGTCATGATTAGTTAGCGTGGTTCGAGTGATTTTGTGGTATTCTGAGATTTCTGTTGAGTTTTAAATGTTCATAATGTACCGAGGGATCCTCTTTATCAATGGTATGGAAAGTCTTTCCTGGGGGGTCATTGATAATATCCACTTATCAATATTGGGAAAAGTGAGTGACGAGTGACATCGGAATCTATAGAGTGTAAGCTAATTCCTTATATATATATAGGGATAGGGAAAGGAAATGATAATGATGGTGAGAAGGGAAAAGACTGTGACAACTGTGACATAATGATATTGTGGTAAAAGGAAATACTGTGATATAAGTGTATTGTGCATAAATGCGAAGATTCATGAGATGAAATGACCAGTTGACGTGCTTCCAATCGGTGGTTCACGAAATGATGAAAGGTATGAATGTTCTGACAACTAGGGTATACACACACATAAATGAAACATTTGGATATTGAGTAGAGGATTCAATCCAGATAAAATTTTATTATAACCATTCTCAGTGTTGCAAAATTCATCTCTGAGTCAGACATAGGTGGTCAGCCTATATCTCACTATCCCGGGTTGAATATAGATGACCAGTCTATATTCCACCGAGGTTCCATGAATTTTGAAATACTCAGCTCAGTCATACTAATACTATGTCCTTCACGAATATAACGACGTTCTGAAAGACTAAGGCAAGTGACCAAAACTCGATGTCAAATGATGAAACTATGCAAGGAAAAACATAACGTGATGACATATATGATACGTGAACATGCTTATATGAAAGACAATTATAGTAATCAACTATAATAAATGAATATAATATACCAGATAATGAGATACAAATCTCATCACCTATGTCAGCAACTAACAACAAATGAGGCTTCAGCTTGGCAGGCAAGCACGTGACGGTCATAGGGTTAAGTTTTCGTGAAAGTAGCTATAGTCTAGGTTTTAAAAACACTTAGTTCGCTATAGCCAAAGCTCTGATGCCAATCTGTCACACCCCCTAAATCGGGTCCAGCGGAAGCATACATGTAGCTGGGGTGTAACTCTATTGGTATTACAACACAAGTTCAAAAATGGTTTTCACTTCAATCATTTAGAATAAAATCATTTAATCAAAATTGTTGAATTTACATTGTTAAAAGTGGTGCGGAAGTAGGCCCTTAAAATAGTTTAAAACGGTCCCTAAATGAATAATCAGAGTCTTCTATGACCATGCCATGCCCTGCCAAAACCTCCTGTAGCGTGCCATTGCTTAATACCTGAAAATACATGCTAAAGTGTCAACACGAGGTTGGTGAGTTCATAGAGTCTTGTGAAAAAGAATGTTATGCATATGAACGAAGATTTCCCAGCAAAGGCATCGTAAATCCACTCAGTTCCAAGTCCCGCCATAAGAGACTTGTAACCTGTGTGTTTACGACCCACTGCCAAATATGATATAGTTTACGTGAACAAAAGAAATACTTGTATTTGGATTCAATGATAAGTATAGCAATACCGCTATAAAACAATTCTTGACAATGAGGCCATATAAAGAAATCGAACAATGTCGCCATATAGATAAATCAGTCAATCGGAGAAGCCGTAATATTACGTTTGACATCACAGCCAAGTGGGGAAACCACAATATTACGTTTGACATCACAGCCAAGTGGGGAAACCACAATATTACGTTTGACATCACAGCCAAGTGGGGAAACCACAATATTACAAGGAGGTCATATGATAAATCAGTCAAGTAGGAAAACAGCAATATTACATTTGACATCACAGTCAAGTGGGGAAACCACAATACGTTTGACATCACAGCCAAGTGGGGAAACCACAATACTACATTTGACATATACAAACAATTGGTGACCATGAGGTCATATAAACAAGGATGACAAATCCCATGAAATGCAGGTAATCAAACATACCAATAAAATACAAGTAATCAAACATACCAATGAAATACAGGTAATCAACCATGTAAAGCGAGTAATGCGTTTAAGTAAAACGAGCATGTATTCTCCCCCAAAGAGTTTACCAAAGCAATTGAAAAAGTAGGGGCTATGACTCACCTGGTGCGATAGCTACGATGACAAGAGTGGATACACTGAAAATGAGGCACGATCTCTAACCGCAACCTATGAATGATATGATCTAATATAAGAAATGAAATGATGCTACACATGCAAATATGTATGTTATCGATACCACTTGTGAAATTTGAAAATAATGTTTATCGTCGAAAAATACATTTTTGACGTCTCGTTAAGTTAATAACCACTTTCCATGTAAATACGTTGAAACGGTACTCCACGATCCTCGTTTGGTGTTTTATCGGTAAATATAGTATTTTCGTCGTAAAGTGACACTTTTAATAACTTGAAAATATGCCTAAATGGCTTTGCTAAACTAGTCACAAAATATCGTACATTAAGTATTAGTGATGAAACTCGGCGTTTTTGAAAACCTTGCAACAATGTCTAGAAGTCATGTCATTTAACTTTTGACCATACGGGTCTCGGCGGTTAAGAAATATGGCTTTCAATGTCGTTACTTGTAAAATATAGTTTTCAACACTTAGCAAATTTTATTACCAAAAGCTGTCAATTTATTATAAGTTTTGTCGGGTTTCAAACACGTATATCTTGGTCGTTATGAACTCGTTTTCTACGTTCTTTATATCCCCGGAATCGTATTAATATATACTAATATATTTTCAGTAGTTCGGCTCCTATAGATTACGTCTAACGCCTCTTTTCGTCCGTCGAAAATCGTCCAACAGCACGTTATATTTTCAGAAAATAGTTTTCGTCGTTAAACTTGCAAAAATCATATCTCCTTCGTTATAAGCTCGTTTTAATCCGTTCTTTCGCCCACGGCTTCGTTTTTGAAAGTATTTTCTAAATCTTTGGTCAAAAATTACCCACCATCTACTGATTTTCCCACGTTTTCAAAATAAGGACAGTAGGTATATATATAGTTTCAAAAATCATTTATAGGGTTCCAAACTAGTTTCAACTTCAACCAAAACACTTTCAATCACCACAAATCTAGTCTAATCTTACCATACACCTTCTTAGGGTATCATGGGGTTCCTAGTCTTCACCAAAAATGGTGGATCTCATGAGATTACTCTAAATATTTGTAGATCTATGTATAAAATACAAGATTAAAATAAAGTGGTGTGAATCATAGTATATTTGCATGATTAGTTACTAGATTATAATAATATTGTAAATGTGATACGTGGGAATCGCACCAAGCTTTACCTCTCAAGGGATCTTGAGAAGCTTACAACCCCCACTAGGTAGTGTACCTGATTGTTGTAGTATAGTATAGTGACAAGTATCGGGGGATTGATCGTTCAGCTAGGAATAGTGTCGCTAGGATTAGAAAACCTAATTACTAGTGCTAAAGATGATGGAAGATTATTTTTGTATTTTTATATTTTTTTAGAAAGCAAAGTAAAATCTCGGGTTTGAAGGATTTGGGCGGAATTAGTTGCTAGTCAACTAACCCAATACTAAAGATGCAATCAAAATAAAATACTAAAAATGAAAATAAAACTAAATTATACTAAGGTTGTGAGCAATATGTGGAGAAAATGTGTTTACTTAGATTTCACTACTCCCTAGACATCTTTTACACGTTAATTACTTGTTATAGTTGCGTGGATGACGGATTGTATTCCTTAATACCATTCATGGGGTGGCGCACTTACTTCCCCAATCCTATGAGTGCCTACTTCACTCCTATGTCGAGCCGTTAAAAACTCCTAACATGGGATCATTAGAAATTACTCATGCAGTAAATACAACCAATAAAACCTAGTGCACATCGGTTCATGTTTCTTAAGACGTTCAAGCATGTTACCAATTAGAGATCTGCCAGTTTTCTTAAGCCTAACATCGAAATCATTCATCCAATACAACCATAAACAAGTAATCAACACATAATTAACATCTAGGTTTCATTAGATCCAAGCAAACACAAGATAGATCTAGCCTAGCATGATGGAATTAAGACAAGAACAAGATATAGACAACCAACACATAGACATATTGATTGAATTAAAAGAACACTTATCTTAATTACACATGAAAGGGATCAAGGGTTGAGAACCCTTGAAAACCCTGTAAAATTCGTCTTAAGTTCGGACCTAGGGTTTCTCCAAAACTCCTCTTTTTTTAATGTGAAAATTAGAAAACTATATATAGGAAATAGGGTCTGACGGCGTCAAGACAAATCTTGTGACGCCGTCATCTCGCCGCCAAAATACTTCTCGGACTGCCTTGATCTACTTTTGACGCCGTCATGTGTTAGCATTTTCCAGGCCGTCATGCATTTTACTCTTGACGCCCTACCTTGTGACGCCGTCAAATCCGTACTGGGTCGTCATGGAAAGTCATGGAATTTACTCTTGACGCCGTCAGAAATTCCATCTTGACGCTGTCACCTACTGTTCCCAGCTTGGAAAATTGAGACTTTGGCGTTTTCTTCACTTCTATGCTCCAAAAACGTCTAAAATGCCTTCTTTTCCAGATTTCACTCCCAAAGTACCTAAAATCACAAAAGGAACGATTTAGGGCAATATTTGATCAAATAAATTCAATTCCTGGCTTAAATGACCCCCAAAAAGTAGTTCATTTTTCGCCTCATCATATACCCTTACACTTGAGATTTGCTTGTCCTCAAGCAAATGCGCTTTTATTCTAATCAAAATACAAGTTAGGGGTCATTTAACACTAATATAAAAGTAATTACAACAAATAATCATTCCACTAAAGACCAAAGACAAGCACGGAGGTCATACACAAGCACCTCACAAATAGTATTTAGATACTCACATCTCTCGGGTGTAATAAAGTATAAATTACAATATGGAAACGGAAGATATCTCTCACTACCTGTCATAGCAAAATAGATTACCATAGGCTTGGGAAAGGATCAAACCTCCACCACATGGCGTAAGCACCTAGGATAAACTATCAAAGAGGTCTTTTAAAGGGTTGTAACGTTAGGTGTAGGGATATGAAATACACGGTTTTGTTGGATATAGGCAGTCTTTACTGGTGGCGAGTTAACAATCTTGGTCAATTACATGTACAATATGGCGTTGCTAAGCCAAGACTAGACTCGACTTAAGCTAATAAATGAAAAATAACAAAAACATAAAAAGAACATGGAATGAAACGGGATGGTAGTCCGTATGTTTTTTCTCCTTTCTTTTTCTATATTTTTTTTTTCTTTTTTTTTTTTTTTTTTTGCATACACTCTTACCCTACCATCCAAAATAATACATCATTGGGAATGAAAATTCCCCTTACACTTGAATTTTTACATACTTTACAATAAACTAATCTAATGACTCGAATTAAGAAAATCAAAACACTTGGAGTACTTTTAAGATTAACGTACATATGGGGGTAATATATGATATTCTTCCCCATTACTCCATAAATAAGTAATTTACCCATGAGTCCCAATCGTCCCAAAACAATATGTACAAGGATATGACTCGACTTAGCAACCATGTAATCAATTAGATAGTTAACTTAGGGTTTAACAAATAACAATAATGCACTAAAAATGAGCGCATACACGGAAGGCTAAGGCGATTTGGTTGTACATTTAAGTGGGGTGTAACAAATTCTTCCTTTAAGTAAAATGCTTAAAGTTAGAAACGAAAAGATAGGCTCGGAGGGGTGTACTAGGGGTTTCGTGTACTAAAAATGAGTACAACGCTAATGGTGTGGGAGAAATTAGTTGACTTATGTAGTCAAGTAATATGACTTAAATGGTCAAGTAATTGTAATACGAGTTTAACACAAGGGTGATCCTAATGCCTCTTATCATGTAGTAAATCCTACTACACGAATGTAGTCTCACTAGTAGGGGTGGAAATGAGCCGAGCCGCTCGCGAAAAGCTCGGGATCGGATCGGTAAAAAGCTCAAACGAGCCGAGCCTAAACGAGCTCGAACCCGAGCTCGAGCCTAAGTTGCAGCTCGTTTATTAATCGAGCTCGAGCTCGAGCTTTACATATAAAGCTCGTTTTGGCTCGCGAGCCTAAACGAGCATAAACAAAAATATGATATTTTAACTTATATACGAACCGAGCTCGAGCTTATTAACGAGCTCAATAAAGATATATTACGAGCCGAGCTCGAGCTCGAGCCAAGCTTTAACTTTTCATTGCCAAATCGAATAAACGAGCCGAGCCCGAGCCTATATAATATTCCACGAGCCGAGCTCGAGCTTAAAGTTTAAGGCTCGAAACGAGCCGAGCTCGAGCTCGAGCCTTTTAAAACTTAAACGAGCCGAGCTCGAGCTCTGGCAGGCTCGGGCTCGGCTCGGCTCGTTTCCACCCCTACTCACTAGCGGTCTCGGGATGCATCACTAACGCAAGTTCTAGAATCTAAATGCTACCGGTACACTCATAAGCACTAATAATAAATGCTTTTCCTATCAAATCTAAAGGCGAACCTCATATATTTGGGTGGAAAATTTTTCTGAATATACGGTTATGTGCTAGTCATACAATCTCCTATCCATGAGACGCTTGCTATGGCTAAAGTTTCACTCCTAAATGTTGTAAAAAAATTTAAATTTGGCGCTAAAATTGCACTAACAAGTATTTCTCATAGTTTTATTACACGTCTACCATTAAACAAAACAAACTCAAGCGAAAGTGTATATGTAAGGTATCATCATTTTACCCTCCCCTTACACTTAAGATGAACATTGTCCCCAATGTTCAAGTAAAGAATGTAAAAGTGAAATAGTAAAACAAATGAAATAAAATACTCCCTTGATTCGCTCGGTATGGATAATAGGGTGGCCAGGTTAAATCTTCCTCCAAGAAAATGAACAATCAAAGCTTCCCTTCCAGAATATAAATCATCTTCTTGTCATACATAACCTGTAAATCCTGAGAAAATAGACAAGACAACCTCGCATAAAATCGGCGGCATCCTATATAAGTTACTAAATCCTAGAAAACAAAGTAAGATATAATGCTTGTGGAATGAAGTTTGCAGATTTCCTGGAGATTATAAAACTTAATAATTCACAAAAACCATAAGACTCCGTTAGAAAAACAAAACCGGTAAAATTTCCAGATTTTTATGCCCGTGACGCCGTCAAGAGTTAACTCGTGACGCCGTCAGGATTGACCTGCAGAAATTCTTATGTTAAGTTTCCGGAAAATTTCTGGAAAAACTTCATCCTACTTCCTGGAAAATCCTGCAAAACTTCATTATGACTCAATACAAGTATTTGACTCTAACAAATACGAATACACATGTTCACTTAATATTGTGGAGAATCATGATCGGTTTGTTTTTCTTATCTTTTGCAAAAATACCTTTAGGTGGAGTTAAGACTAGGCTAAACAACAAAGTAAAGTATTTCCACTATTTAATTGAGAAACATGATCTACCAACAATAGAAATAAAGCATGCATACGGAAGCAAATAACAAACAAAAAAAAAAACAAAATCACACAAAGCATGGGTTGCCTCCCAAGAAGCGCTTGTTTTTGTTCGAGTCACGAGCCTGACTCTACCCTTATTTAACGGATATAGGGGAGGTTTTCCCTACACTTAGGATTAAGTGTGGGTGGAAGTAGCGATACACACCCTTAGGGTGGAAATATGCCTCGTGAGGAACGTGTGGTGGATGAACTATATGCTCAAAGGGTTGTGCTCCTAACATCATAACCTTTCCTAATTCAATCGGGGTAATGGGTGGATTAAGATTTTCTCCTAAAAAGGAATCATTTTCTATCAACTTCAAGAGACTACTAGTTAGGGATCCATCTTGACCTAATAAACCCAGTTTAAACCCATAATGTTACTCATAAATGGGTGATGTAAGCATGTAAGGTCATTTTCCACTCCTATATTGGTTTCCTCTCTACGAGGCTTAGAGTCCACTACCTTAATCCTAAGACTACCCGGACTATATGGTTTGATGGGTGGATCGGAACCTTTTTCAATCCCTAAATTTTCATCCAAGGATGGAAGATTAGGTAACGGTTTTGGTTGAGGCTCCGGTTCATCAAAACTAGGAACTTCCCTAGAACTAAGAGTAAGGTTATTGTGGAAAACTATAAGGGGGGGGGGGGTTGAATAGTTTTACGTCGTTTTTAAAATGTTATAAAATTTTGTTTAAAAGTTTTCTTTGTTTTATAAAATATAGATTCGATGCTATATGAAATCAAGTCGTGCACAATATGAACAACACTAAGTATGTATGATAAAACAATAATAACGTAAGTAAAGAAATAGATAAGGGTTGGAAAGATCGAACCGAGAGACAAGAGATTTATAGTGGTTCGGCTACAAGGTCACCTTCTTTGCCCTACTCCACTCCCCGAGCACCTAACTCGAGAGTTTTCTTCACTATATCAACAAGCTCCCTTATGGCGGAGAAAACCTTACACACCAATTTACACACCACAATAACTTCACAACTTGATCACAACTTCTACACAACTAGTTCACACCTATTCACTACTTAATCACACCACTTCTTCACACCAATCTTCTTCACATCTATTCTTTTACACACCAATCTTCTTCACACCTACTCTTCTACATACCAATCTTCTTCCTAACTTATCTTCTTCACAACTATTCTTCTAACCAATCACACTATATATATCAAACTACACTATCTTCTAACAAATATTCACAACTAATCACACAATAAAATAATAACAATGATGATACACTAACAACTTAGATGTGGAGATCACAACAAGTTGTAATACTTCTTGTCTTGAGGGATAGAAGTATTCTTCTCTTGCACTTGATGGGATGATGTTTGGATCACTTTGAAACAAAGATTTAAGAATGTATGATTAAAGGATTGATAGATTGGAAATGGAGATCTAGAACAGAAAGTTCTGTAGTGCAAAAGGTGAGGAAAAAATCCAGGTTTAAGGTGGTATTTATAGGCAACAGATTCTGACAGAGGAGCGTGGCCGGTCCCCTTAAATCATGGCCGGTCCCCTTAATTTTAAGGGGACCGCCCTTTATAATTAAGGGGGCCGCCCAGCTGAAACGGCCAGAAACTTTGTCTTTTAGTGGGGAAAGTTTATTTGGTGAAAAACTAACTGATTTTGGTTAAAAATTTGAATTCATATATTTAGTATGAATAAAACATTTTTCTTTTATTACCAAAAGTGTTTTTCAAAAATATATAATATGTTTATATAATTAAATAAACTTTGCATTAGTTAATTAAATACCCCTTTGATCATAAATTGCACTAAACACTTTGTTTATTCATACCTTAAGTGATTTGGATGTAAAGAGAAATAGTAAACTCTATAATACTTGTTTATGTCACAAGTTTTAGTTCTATGAGTTTATATTTTGTGATAATTAAAACATAGAGATATTGACAACATGTTAACAATGTTTTTAGGCATTGTTTATGTCAACAATCTCCCCCTTTTTGATTATTACAAAACCTTAAACTCAATATATCTAAAACTTGTTTTTAGACAAGTATTATAGAGTTTACATTTCTCTTCTCCCCCTTTTTGTAAAATTAAAAAGGTTAAGCCGAGTAAGCTTCGCGAGAGAAGTTTAAACGGGTAGAATGCTCCCCCTTGATGTATGCTCCCCCTCATTTGAGAGCACCAAGGGAACAAGCTATGGGGATCTTTGCTACAAAAATATTTAAAGAGAGCAAGATACACATATATGCAAGGCAACAATTATGCAACTAAACATAGATTCATTCAAGCATTATAGAAAGGATAAGCATTACAACATTCAATATGCTTGAAGCATATTGATAAAAATAACACAAAGGAAAAGACATAGTCCTATATTGCCTAGAAAGAGCACTTGGACTTGCTTGCAACTCATGGTTGATTGTTTTATTTGCTTGAAGGATAGCATAAGCATAAAGCTTAGTTGGTAGATGGAGAGGGATATGGAGGAAGGTATGGAGCGGAAGAGGTGGCCCTTACGATATTGTATCGTGTTAGGGGTGGAATGGGATGAGGTCGAGTGAGGAGATATTCAATCCAAGAAATATCTTCACTCAAGTAAAGGATTTGTTTTTGGAGGAAGATGCAACAAGGGCAATAGTGAGTGTGGTATGTAACTTGATCCAAGTTGAGAGAGTGAGGAAGGCAATTGTTATAGGGTGATGATGGAGGTTGCCCTTTGTTGCGTTGTGCAAGATGCATGGCATTGAGATCACTAGGATCATGGATTTGTGATATTTCATCACGGAACTTTTGCTTTTCCGTGGTAATGTGGAGAAAGTCATTGTGTTTATATGGATGAATTGGGTTTGTGTAGTTGGAGTTGTAGTGGGATGGTTGATCAACCTTGTATGGATCATTACAAGGGATTTGAGGATGAGGTGAGTGATTTGGCATGAATGAAGATGTTTGGCCAATGTTGTATGGTTTGTAAGTAGGATCAAATGAATGTCCTTGTGAGTGTGGTGGAAAGTTTGGGAGGTAAGTGGTTGGTGGTGTTGAATGACTTCCAACTTCACTTGTTATGATGGATTTGTTTCGAGGGCTTTTTCTTCGCCAAACGGGTTTTTCCGTCATTCTTGAAAGCCTTGAGGCATTTGGTTTGGGTTTGTTTGGAGAAGCCATGAAGGGATGATTAAAGAATTTTGAGGATTGGGGTTATTTATAGTGTAAGATTTGTGTGTTTATGGATGGATAAAGTTTGTTTGGGAGATTAGGATAAATTATGTTGGTGAAGATTGGGAAATGTAGGTTGAAATGGGCTAAAAAGCAGAAAAGATTCTGTAAACCCGACCATCAGATGGCCGGTCCCCTTAATTAGGGGGCGGTCCCCTTAAAATTAAGGGGGCCGCCTTACATAATTAAGGGGGCCACCCATCTGGTGATTTTCAGATTGCCAGAATTGGGTTTTTGGCAGAAAATTTGCAGAAAGGTTGTGTTTTTGGATTAGAATTCAAGCAAGTTCAATTCTCTTAGGCAATATAGAGTCTAATCTAATCAATATATAGCATGCATGCAAAAACACATAAGCAAAAGAGCAAATAATCAACACATAATAAGCAATAGGAGGTAAGTAAAGGCAAGCACACTTAAGCTTCCTAAGGTACCTATCTTAGATTAAAGGCAAAGGCAATTAGTGAGTGAAAAACTAGTGATGGATCAAGATGACACCATTATTTGTGAATTTGTCCTAGTGAGTGTCTATATGCAACAAATGTGGAGTTGTGATTGTTTCGACTCCTAGAAGCAAAAAGAAATAACAATCCTAAGAAACAATCCAAATGATCTCCTTGATTCAATTTTTGCTCGATCATGAATGTCAAAGACATATATTAGATTATATACCTTGACAATTTATGTGAGGGTTTATGCATGATTTTGAAATACAATGTTTTTAGAATTAGTCAACAATGCAAGGAAAATGATCTTCATGTGATTCCTAGATTGTGAGAATAATTTTCAGAGACAATTGATTGAGTTTTAAAAAAAATATTTATGCAAAGAAAATAATTCTTCTCAATCTTTAGTTTTGTGCGAAATAGATTCCTAGACTCAGAAAAGGTGGAATGGAAGAAAAATAGATTTCATGCAAGTATAAATTTGAATTAATTCAATGTAATTTAATCAACTTGTTCCATCATTCCTAATCCTAAACGCAAGTGGTTGAATAATTCACGCTTAAGGGGTTTTGTGAATATATCCGCAATGTTGTCTTCCGATGCAACCTTTTCTATAGATATATTTCCTTTTTGTACATTATCCCTAAGAAAATGGTGACGTATTTCTATGTGTTTAGTCCTAGAGTGTTGCACCGGATTTTTACTTAAATCTATCGCACCTTTGTTATCGCACATAATGGGGACATTTTCTAACCTAATGCCATAATCTACGAGAGCTTGTTTCATCCATAGTGCTTGTTGACATGCCTTTCCGGCGCTTACATATTCGGCTTCGGTGGTAGAAATAGCAAGAGCGGTTTGCTTCTTCGAAAACCAAGACGTTAGACAACATCCCATAAACGTGCAAATACCGCTAGTACTCTTTCTATCTACGTAGTCTCCCGCATGATCCGAATCCGCATAGACAATGGTTTCTATGCCGGATTCCTTAGGATACCATAATCCTAAGTGTATAGTGCCTTTAACGTATCGGAAGATACGCTTAACCGCTTCTAGGTGAGAGGTTTTGGGATCCTCTTGAAAACGGGCACAAAGGCAGACACTAAACATGATATCGGGTCTACTTGCCGTCAAGTATAGCAAACTACCTATCATTCCTCTATACTTGGTGTTATCTACGGACTCACCTTCATCGTCCTTTGTGAGCTTTACCTCCGTAGACATGGGAGTTTTCATGGGTTTTGAGTCTTCTAGGCCAAATTTCTTAAGCATTTCCTTAATGTACTTAGATTGGTTAAAGAATATTCCATCTTCTAATTGTTTTATTTGTAATCCTAGGAAGAAGTTAAGTTCACCCATCATACTCATCTCAAACTCATCATGCATGATTTTGGCAAATTCATCACACATGTCTTGACAAGTCGATCCAAATATAATGTTGTCAACATATATTTGGACAATGATGAGATTTGGGTCTTTCCTTTTAGTGAAAAGAGTGTTATCTACCATTCCCATGGAATAATCATGTTTAATAAGAAAAGCTTTTAATCGATCATACCAAGCTTTGGGAGCTTGTTTGAGTCCATACAAAGCTTTCTTTAACTTATAAACATGATCAGGTTTTGCGAAGTCAATGAATCCTGGAGGTTGTGCCACATATACCTCCTCATTGATAAAACCGTTAAGGAATGCACTTTTCACATCCATTTGGAATAACTTAAAATCTAGGGCGCAAGCATAGGCAAGTAGTATCCTAATCGATTCTAGTCTAGCTACGGGGGCATAAGTTTCGTCATAATCAATTCCTTCTTGTTGATTATAACCTTGGGCAACTAACCTAGCTTTATTCCTAGTAACTATTCCATTCTCGTCTAACTTATTTCTATATACCCATTTGGTTCCTATGATGGTCATATCCTTTGGATTTGGGACTAATTCCCAAACATCATTCGCCTTAAATTGATTTAATTCTTCTTGCATAGCTATAACCCAACTTTCATCCTTTAAAGCCTCTTAGGTTCTATTGCTGAGAGGAAACGAAAGAAATTGTTTTTTTCTTGGGCTTGTGACCTAAGGGTTCTTTGGTTAAGATGTCCTATTATATTATCTAATGGATGTGATCTAGATTCTTTAATATTAATAGTTTCGTTATTTTCTAAGTGAATGTCTTCATTATCATTTCCTATGGGTTTTGTTTTACTAACCTCAATAGCTTCATCTTCGACTAAATCATCATCTTCTAAAGGTAATGTTTTAGGAGGTGGTGGTGTTTCATCAAATGTTACATTTAGTGATTCCTCTACTTTCATGGAGTGTTTGTTAAGTATTATATATGCTTTGCTATTTTGTGAGTATCCTAAAAATATTCCTTCATATGATTTTGGATCAAACTTAGTGAGATAGTCCTTAGTGTTTAAAATATAGCATTTACTTCCAAATACCCTAAAGTAGCTTAAGTTTGATTTTCTACCTCTTAATAACTCATAAGGAGTTTTTTCTAGAATTCTTCTAATTGAAACCCTATTTAAAATATAAGTTGATGTATCTACGGCGTGACACCAAAATTTTTGTGGGATGGATTGTTCATTTAACATAGTTCTACTCATTTCTTGTAGTGACCTATTTTTTCTTTCTACTACGCCATTTGATTGAGGAGTACGAGGAGCGGGGAAATTGTGAGATATTCCATTTAACTCGCAATATTTTCCGAATTGTACTTCGTTATCAAATTCTCTACCATGGTCCGTCCTAATGGCAACTATTGAGCATCCTAATTTATTTTGAATCATTTTACTAAATATTTCGAATTTTTCAAAGGCTTGGGTTTTGTCACTTAAAAACCTAGTCCACGTGTATCGTGAGTAGTCATCTACTATTACTAAGGTATATTTGTTTCCTCCATAGCTCCGCACAGCGGATGAACCAAAAAGATCCATATGTAATAATTCTAGGCACCTAGTAGTGGATACTATATTCTTGGCTTTGTGACTAGCATGAGCTTGTTTTTCAATTTTACATGCATCACAAAAATGCTTGTCATATTTTAGATTAGGCAAATTTCTAACTAATTCCTTAGAGGCCAAAGATTGTATTTGTTGCATGTTAGCATGTCCTAATCTCCTATGCCATAGTGTAGAGTTTTCATCTAGGGTCGTTAGGCATATCCTATCCTCAGGTTTGTTTCCTAGTTTCATAACATATATGCCACCTTTTCTAATTCCTCTCCCTATAAATTTTCCATTCTTAACTATTTCGCTATCATCTTCGGTAAATGTGACTCTACATTTATTATCACATATTTGTCCTACACTAAGCAAGTTATATGTTAATTTATCTACATGCTCTACATTTTCAATAGTAAGTGAGTCTTGAGAGATCGTACCTTTGCCAATGATTTTTCCACGTTAGTCACTACCGAAAATAACGTTACCTCCATTGTATGCCTTGTATGTAGAAAATAGATTGCGATTCCCCGTCATGTGCCTCGAACATCCACTATCTTTAATCCATTCGTCAGGTTCCAAGTCAATTCCTAAATATATTTCGTCGGTTTCTTTTGCCATAAAACACTTTTCATCTCTTGGCTTTTCAACTTCTTCTTTGTCATTATCACTTCCATGTTCCACTAACAAAAGCACCTTGACTTTCATAACCCGGTGGCTTTAGACATTCGCCAATGAGATGATTTGGACTTCCACATCTAAAGCACTTTCTTTTCCCGTAGTTGTCACTTCTATTCCTTTGGAATGCTTTTCTTTCGTCACGTGATGATCTAGTGAATCTTCCACGTCTCTTGAAGAACTTCTTGAATTCTCTTACGGCCATTGCATATTCTTCGTCTTCACTTTCATCACTTGAATCATCATCATCACTAGGTTCCTTTTTGGCTTTTAGAGCAATGGATTTGGTTTGTTCTTTCTTGACTTTGACCGTTTCCGAATCTCTTCTTATGATTTCTTCATGAACCTTCAAGTTGCCAATTAGTTCATCTAGTGATAACGTCATTAAGTTCTTTGATTCTTCGATTGCCGTGACCTTAGCTCGCCATTTTGGATGCAATGCGCTAAGAAATTTCCTAACACAATTTTTACTAGAAAATGTCTCATCAAGTGCTTTTAAACTTGTGATGATAGTGTTAAACTTAGCAAAAGCATTATCAATTGATTCCTCTTCCGGAATCGTAAATTGTTCATATTGTTGTACAAGAAGATCTATTTTATTATCTTTGACTTGGCTATTACCTTGGTGAGTAATTAGTAAAGAATCCCAAATTTCTTTGGCGGTTTTACACATAAAAATTCTTTCATATTCTTTGCGTGGTAACGCATTATAAATTACCATTTTAGCCTCATTATTTTTTGCTAATTTCTTTTTCAAATCATCATTTTGTTTTTCAAAATATACAATTTCATTCATTTTAGTTTCAACATTATATTGAATAGGAGGAAAATCACCAAAGATAATAATATGCCAAAGATCAAGATCTTTTGATTTCACATACGTTTCGAATCTATTTTTCCAATATAAAAATCCATCACTTTCAAATAGTGGTGGTCTTTACATAGATTGTCCTTCTAAATATTTTACAGATTCCATAGATTGTTACAAGTTTTAAAATACAATATATTTTAAAATGTTATAAAATTTTGTTTAAAAGTTTTCTTTGTTTTATAAAATATAGGTTCGATGCTATATAAAATCAAGTCGTGCACAATATGAACAACACTAAGTATGTATGATAAAACAATAATAACGTAAGTAAAGAAATAGATAAGGGTTGGAAAGATCGAACCGAGAGACAAGAGATTTATAGTGGTTCGGCTACAAGGTCACCTTCCTTGCCCTACTCCACTTCCCGAGCACCTAACTCGAGAGTTTTCTTCACTATATCAACAAGCTCCCTTATGGCGGAGAAAACCTTACACACCAATTTACACACCACAATAACTTCACAACTTGATCACAACTTCTACACAACTAGTTCACACCTATTCACTACTTAATCACACCACTTCTTCACACCAATCTTCTTCACATCTATTCTTTTACACACCAATCTTCTTCACACCTACTCTTCTACATACCAATCTTCTTCCTAACTTATCTTCTTCACAACTATTCTTCTAACCAATCACACTATATATATCAAACTACACTATCTTCTAACAAATATTCACAACTAATCACACAATGAAATAATAACAATGATGATACACTAACTTAGATGTGGAGATCACAACAAGTTGTAATACTTCTTGTCTTGAGGGATAGAAGTATTCTTCTCTTGCACTTGATGGGATGATGTTTGGATCACTTTGAAACAAAGATTTAAGAATGTATGATCAAAGGATTTATAGATTGGAAATGGAGATCTAGAATAGAAAGTTCTGTAGTGCAAAAGGTGAGGAAAAAATCCAGGTTTAAGGTGGTATTTATAGGCACCAGATTCTGACAGAGGAGCGTGGCCGGTCCCCTTAAATCATGGCCGGTCCCCTTAATTTTAAGGGGACCGCCCTTTATAATTAAGGGGGCCGCCCAGCTGAAACGGCCAGAAACTTTGTCTTTTAGTGGGGAAAGTTTATTTGGTGAAAAACTAACTGATTTTGGTTAAAAATTTGAATTCATATATTTAGTATGAATAAAACATTTTTCTTTTATTACCAAAAGTGTTTTTCAAAAATATATAATATGTTTATATAATTAAATAAACTTTGCATTAGTTAATTAAATACCCCTTTGATCATAAATTGCACTAAACACTTTGTTTATTCATACCTTAAGTGATTTGGATGTAAAGAGAAATAGTAAACTCTATAATACTTGTTTATGTCACAAGTTTTAGTTCTATGAGTTTATATTTGTGATAATTAAAACATAGAGATATTGATAACATGTTAACAATGTTTTTAGGCATTATTTATGTCAACAGTTATCATTATAAGTATTCAAACTTATATCCTCTAGTTATGTTTGGTTCAAAGGTTCTACCTCTATCGGGGCTCCTATAGTCTCTTCTACTTCTTCCGGGTAAGTCACGGGCGGTGTGTGTGCCTCAAGTGATGATGGGAGTTGTGGGGTACTTTGTAGGTTTGTGTTATTTACCTCATCCTTCCTTGTGTCACGGTCACCTATATCCTCAACATGTGTTTTATTATATTCTAACCCTAACATTTTCCCAAGTATCTCACGTGCTTCTCTAGGCATCTCAACTTCTATGTCCGAATCATACGGATCATCCTCAATATTCTGACTGCTATATAAAAATTGCCCAAAAGATTCATCATGTGTTTCTTGAGATTCATCATCATCGATCATAGGACCTAGGTCTTTTTGATCAATGTGATCATGTTCGGCTAAATCCTCCATCACATCAAGGTCACCTATGTGTTCAGCTTGTACTATGGCATTACATGACAACCACTTAGGTATCTCAACACTAATATATTCATCCCCAAACAAACTTGTTTCATGATCCTGGAAATTGATATTCAATTGACTTGTACTAACGTTTGTTGGGTTGTCTACCCTATAATAATATTGGGTACAATCTTCTATGGTATCCCATGCTTCTTCAGCACTTAATTCCCTAAAGTCCCCATTGGCAAAATCCTCAATGCGCATTTGGTCATATTGGCTAACACGATAGTAAAAGGTTCGGGTTAGGGATGCTAAAGCGAAACTATGATGAGGGAATTTTCGGAGTAAATTTCTAAAACGAGTCCATGCATCATATATGGGTTCATCTCGATATTGTTTGAAATTCGAGATGTCAATAGGGTAGAATGGCCTTTGTGGTTGGTGGTATGGTGGATTCGCGTACTCCATAATGGTGAACGGAAGAGTCAATGGAAATTACGAACAAACACACAAAGAAAAGATAGACTAAAGAAAACTTAAAAAATAAAAATAAAATCTTACTAGAAAGGAATCTAGCAAGTAGACCTAATAAAAAGAGATTCTAACCTAGACAATAACTATTCCCCGGGCTGCGGCGCCAAAAACTTGATACGTGGGAATCGCACCAGGCTTTACCTCTCAAGGGATCTTGAGAAGCTTACAACCCCCACCAGGCAGTGTACCTGATCGTTGTAGTATAGTATAGTGACAAGTACCGGGGGATTGATCGTTCAGCTAGGAATAGTGTCGCTAGGATTAGAAAACCAAATTACTAGTGCTAAAGATGATGGAAGATTATTTTTGTATTTTTATATTTTTTTAGAAAGCAAAGTAAAATCTCGGGTTTGAAGGATTTGGGCGGAATTAGTTGCTAGTCAACTAACCCAATACTAAAGATGCAATCAAAATAAAATACTAAAAAAGAAAATAAAACTGAATTATACTAAGGTTGTGAGCAATATGTGGAGAAAATGTGTTTACTTAGATTTCACTACTCCCTAGACATCTTTTACACGTTAATTACTTGTTATAGTTGCGTGGATGACGGATTGTATTCCTTAATACCATTCATGGGGTGGCGCACTTACTTCCCCAATCCTATGAGTGCCTACTTCACTCCTATGTCAAGCCGTTAAAAACTCCTAACATGGGATCATTAGAAATTACTCATGCAGTAAATACAACCAATAAAACCTAGTGCACATCGGTTCATGTTTCTTAAGATGTTCAAGCATGTTACCAATTGGAGATCTGCCAGTTTTCTTAAGCCTAACATCGAAATCATTCATCCAATACAACCATAAACAAGTAATCAACACATAATTAACATCTAGGTTTCATTAGATCCAAGCAAACACAAGATAGATCTAGCCTAGCATGATGGAATTAAGACAAGAACAAGATATAGACAACCAACACATAGACATATTGATTGAATTAAAAGAACACTTATCTTAATTACACATGAAAGGGATCAAGGGCTGAGAACCCTTGAAAAACCTGTAAAATTCGTCTTAAGTTCGGACCTAGGGTTTCTCCAAAACTCCTCTTTTTTTAATGTGAAAATTAGAAAACTATATATAGGAAATAGGGTCTGACGGCGTCAAGACAAATCTTGTGACGCCGTCATCTCGCCGCCAAAATACTTCTCGGACTGCCTTGATCTACTTTTGACGCCGTCATGTGTTAGCATTTTCCAGGCCGTCATGCATTTTACTCTTGACGCCCTACCTTGTGACGCCGTCAAATCTGTACTGGGTCGTCATGGAAAGTCATGGAATTTACTCTTGACGCCGTCAGAAATTCCTTCTTGACGCCGCCACCTACTGTTCCCAGCTTGGAAAATTGAGATTTTGCCGTTTTCTTCACTTTTATGCTCCAAAAACGTCTAAAATGCCTTCTTTTCCAGATTTCACTCCCAAAGTACCTAAAATCACAAAAGGAATGATTTAGGGCAATATTTGATCAAATAAATTCAATTCCGGGCTTAAATGATCCCCTAAAAGTGGTTCATTTTTCGCCTCATCAAAATGGAAGTATAAAAAGTAGTGAAATTTATTTAGAAACTTACTTGAAGTATTGATGAGTTTTGTAGTAAAATATACTTAATAATCTTGAGGTTTTTATTTCAAAACCTTAACTAGATTAATACTATGACTTGTTTAAGCACTTGATTCTTGAAAAAAAATGATGGATCTTGCTTCTTCTTGTTGTTGGCCATGTATATGAGCAAGAGGGAAAGAGATATGTTTTTATTTTTTTAGCTAGTGATATAATACTTGAAGTGTTGAGTATATAATATGGATTGGATATGTTTTTGGACAAAGGTACATAAGCATTAATAAATTTAGTGTAAAGTTTTCAAATATGTAAGGAACAAGAATGGGGGAGGGGCGACATCACATGGAGGTGAAGATTAGGCAAGGTTTTGTAAGACTTTTGTATAGATTTTATTAGATATTTTATGTTTTAAGTGATACCGGGTACCGAGTTAACTAAAAATAAATCGTGACGAGTTGAAATAAAATATGACAAAGTTGTAAAAACTATGAAATTACATTCCTGATAAGAATCGGGTATTAAAATAATTATCGGGTTGAAATAACGCAAACCGACGGAGTTATAATCTCCGACCGGAAAACGTAGCAATTAATTTGAAAACACAGGGTAAATTAATAATATAATTTTTATATTATTTTAATGAGTATGAAAATATATTAGGATCGTAATCAGGAGTATTGGGTATACATTCATAGTAAAAACTGAGTGGTAACGTTAATTACAAATTAAGCATACGTAAATTAAAATAATGCATATCCGTGTAGGGCCTAAAGTGCTGATGATGTTACTAATGATATGTAGACTACTCCAGTCTATATGACGTGTCCCTACTGATGATGCATAAATTCGCAGCTAAACCTAACTAGTTACACGAATTTAAATACCCGTAAACTAGATTTACGAAATGATGAACGACAATCGTGAATACTGATTTTCCTCCGGAAATGAATAGTAAAATTTTCGAACACTTCTCGGAATCTCAAACTAACTCCGAAAATGATGAATAGTAAAATGATGAATAGTGATTGGTAAATAGTAAATGATGAATAGTAATGGATGAATAGTAACTTTCCAAAATAAATAACGAAATTTTGACGTTTGAAAAAGGACCTGAAATTACGAGTTGTGACAGTGAGTGCGTGTGCGAATCAGCGAAACATACAAATTAACCGGAACAGATTCAGTAAGTAAAATAATACTGTAAGAACATTGGATATCGAACATTGGAGATTCAAATAATAGTGAGTCGATATGGAGGGAAGAAGTGGTTAATGGTGATACAGGAAAGTCTGTTTGTTTTTAAAGTTTATGATTATTTTCCTTCGTATTAGTTTGTTTTCGTATACGGTCCTAGCAAAAGTCAATGCGCAAAATAGTGTATAATGTGTAAAATGACCAAAAAACCAGTTGCCCTATTACGGTTGCCAACTAAAATTTGTTGCCCAAAATACATATACGCGACACGTGTCTCCATTTGATGGCAGTTGCCCAATCTTAAAAGTTGCCCAGGCTAATACGGGAATTTTCAAAAAAGGGGCTAGATATGCCTAACCGTTGGACAATTGGGCTATTGTACTATTTATCCCTTCATACAACCCATCTTGGAAAAATCACCTAAACCTTAGGTGGAAACAAAACCAAAACCCTTCTCAAAACAATTCTTCCAATCTACCTAATCATTTTCAACCAAACAGTTCAACCTCGAATCGTACTTTTAACAACAATCCTTCCAACAACTATGGTAGTACCAATAATTTTGAAGGATTGATGTCCAATTTTATGGTATCTCAAGAAGCTCGTATCTCTAAGTTTGAAGCCGATTTCAACCAACAACAAAATGAGATGAACAATAAAATTGATAACTTAGTCAAAGCTTTTAATAACCAAGGAATGACCCCATCTACCAAAGTTGTAAGAAATCCTAATGGGGGATATGAGGTTAAGGATCCTTCATCATCCAAACACGTACATTTTGTCAATGTAGTTACTATTAAACCGCTTGATAGTAGTTGCAAGGATGATAATGAAGGTAAGGTTGAGGTAGGAGGGAGTTCTAAGAAAGATGTCGAAAATGGGACGGAAAAGGAAGAAGAATACTTCAACAAGTTTCCCACTAAGGAGGAGCTCGCATACCACAAAAATCTGTTGGATGATCCTAACCCATTAATCTATAGAAATCTACCGATCATCCGAGCTGGCAACTCAACCAACATAAACATACCATGCAATATTGGGCATTTTCATGTGTGGAAAGCTTACATAGATCTTGTGTCACCCATAAATATCTTGTCTAGGACGTTCTACAATTGGATTATGAAAAAGCAATTAGCTCCTAGGATTGATCCCATCGAGAAGAACAAGTAATTTTGTGGGAAGAGTTAGAGGGTTGCCAGTTTACGTAGGAAATTTCACCTATGTCTTAGATTTTGTGATCTTAGAAGATGTTAAACCCGCAATCGACATCAATTTATCAAATGTTGTGTTAGGAAAACCGTTCGTTGAGGTCTCTAGAATGAATTATGATCCTTCATTTGGGATAGTTAAGTTTAAGGATGAGACCAACAAAATTGCCTACCAAATGCCCCGTAAGATAGAACAATTCCAACTCATGTCAAGCCTAGAAAAAGAATTCAAGCAGTCGGTATACTATAGGAGTGATGAGGATAAGAAGAAGGGAGTATACTACGTAATGAGGAAAATATTTGGGTTCTACAAGGAATACCTACAACTAGGTCCAGAATATAAAACCAAACCAGAGGATGACCTAGAGGACGTGACAAATGACAGAGTCATGTAATAGGGCTTGACTTTGAGTCTAGCTACAAGACTCGTAAAAAAAGAAAAGCGCTTTTTGGAAGGCAACCCAAGCTTTTTATTTGTTTGTTTGTTTGTTTGCTTTTATTTGTTTCCGGATGCATATTTCATTCTTATTGTTTAGTGTTCATGTCTCAAATACAAATTGTGAGAATGCTTTATTTTGTTTTTAACCTCGTCTTAATTACATATAAAGGTATTTTACAAAAGATAAGTGTAAGGGAAATCCAAATTTGTTTAAAGAACGAATTGAACCTGAATGATAACAATAAGATATAAACATGCGTACTAGTATTTGTTTGAGTCAAATGCTTGCATCGAGTCACAATTAATGTTTTTGCAGGATTCCAGGAATTAAAACATAGGTTTTTCTAAAAAATTTCCAGAAACAAAATATAAAGAATTCTGTCAGATCACTTCTGACGGCGTCAGGGGTTACAACCTGACGACGTCGGATGTTATTTTCTGCAAAATTTTCTAAAACCTGACGACGTCGGATGTTATTTTTCTGCTGGAATTGTAAAGTTTCCTAAAATCTATAATTTATAAACTCCAGTACTATGCAAATATTCATTTTACAAGCATTATATCTTTACTTGCTTTCTAAGATTTACTATTATATAGATTTGACCGCCGATTTTATGCGAGATTTCGTGTTGCTTTTCTTAGTTGTTTAATAGGTTATATTGGACAAGAAGATGATTATATTTCAAGAGTGAAGCTTTGCATGCTCATTTTCTTGGAGGAGGATTTAACCTTGTTATCACAACATTCACACCGAGCTAATCAGAGGAGTATTTGTTTAATTCATTTTCATTTATCTTTACTTTATTACTTTTTAAGAACATTGGGGACAATGTTCAACTTAAGTGTAAGGGGGTAAATGAGGATACCTTAGAAACTACAATTGCACTTGATCTTTTGTTTTGTTTAATAGTAGATGTGTAATAAAACTAAGAGAAATTTAGGGAAATTTTAGCACCAAATTTAAATTTTTTTGCAACATTTAGCAATGAAACTTTAGTCTAAATAAGCGTCTCATGGATAGGAGTTATATGACTAGCACAAAAACCGTACCACTCAAAAAATTTCCACCCCAAATATGTGAGGTTCGCCTCTAGATTTATTAGGAAAAGCATTCATTATTAGTGCTTATGAGTGTACCGGTAGTATTTAGATTCTAGAACTTACGTTAGCGATACATCCCGAGACCACAAGTGAGACTACATTCGTGTAGTTAGGATTTACTACATGATAAGATGCATTAGGATAACCCATGTTTTAAGCATGTTTCTTTTTATAATTACATTGACTTCATTGGTCAAGTAATTCTCCCACACCTTCGCGATGTACTCATTTTTAGTACACGATACCCCTAGTACAACCCTCAGAGCCTATCCTTTTTCGTTTCTAACTTTAAGCATTTTACTTAAAGGAAGAATTTGTTTACAATCCACCCCCAAATGTACACCCAAATCGCCTTAGCCTACCTTGTATGCACTCATCTTTAGTGCATTATTGTTATTTGTTTAAACCCTTTGTTAATTGTCTAATTGGTTACATAGTTACTAAGTCGAGTCATATCTTGTACATATTGTTTTGGGACGATTGGAACTTATGGGTAAAGTACTAGTGTTATGGAGTAATGGGGAAGAACATCATTTATTACCCCCATATACGCGTTAATGTTTTAAAGTACTCCTAATGTTTCGATTATCTTGATTCAAGTCTTTATTTTTATTTATGTAAAAGTTCAAGTGTAAAGGGAGAACGAGCCCCCTTGATGTATTATTTTGGATGATAGGGTAAGAATGTATGAAAAAAAATCAGAAAAACAAGAAAAACAAAATGGAAAAAGACAAGTGAAAAAACATACGGACTACCATCCCGTTCCTTTTATTTTATTTATATTTATGTTATTTCGTAATTAGCTCAAGTCGAGTCGAGTCTTGGCTTAGCAATGCCATATTGTACATGTAATTAACTAAGACAATTGACTTGCTACCAGTTAAATATCCCTTATCCAACAAACTGTGTTTTCCATATCCCTACAGCTAACATTATAACCCTTGAAAAGCCCTCTTTGATAGTTATCCTAGGTGCTTAAGCCAAGTGGTGGAGGTTTTTTTATCCGTTTCCAAGCCTATGGTAATCTATTTGCTATGACAGGTAGTAAGAGATATTTTTCCATTTCCATTTGTGATATATATATTTATAACACCCGAGAGATGAGAGTTTCCAAAAACTAAATGTGAGGTGCTAGTGTATAATTTCCGTGCTTATTTTGATTAAGGTAGAACGATCATTCGTTGTAATTACTTTTATATTAATGTTAAATGACTCTTAACTTGTATTGTAATTGATATAAAACCTCATTTGCTTGAGGACAAGCAAATCACAAGTGTAAGGGTATTTGATAAGGAAATATTTGTTACGCTTTTAAGGGGCTATTAAGCCCTACATCGTGATATTATGGTCAAATATTACCTCAAATCGTTCATTTTGTCATTTTAGGTACTTTGGACGAAAATTCTGGAAAGTGGAGCATTTTGGACGTTTTTGGAGTTAAAAGGGAAGAAAACGACAAAGTAAAGAAACCATGCTGGAAACAGTATCTCACGGCGTCAGATGTCACAAGGTGACGCCGTCATTTGATGAATCAAGAGGAGGATAACTATTTGCACTTGACGTGCCAGAGAAGAATTTGATGATTACAACGTGACGACGTCACGTTATATTTCGAGTAGGCCGTCACGTATTACCACAAAGAGAGACAGCCCAGAAGACAACAACAAGAGACGACATCAAGAAGATTAATTGGGCATCAAGAAACCCTAATGACGGTGACTTGACGGCGTCAGGATCTAAAAGCTGACGCCGTCACCCTTGTATATCAATATATAGTTTTAGATTTTTCATTCATTAGTGTGGAACTTTTGTACAACAAACCCTAGCCAAATTTTACAACTATTGTAAGGGTTTCATACCCTTCTTTCATCCATGTTCAATTAAAGATAAGTTAATCTTTTAATCATTCAATATATCTATGTGTTAGTTGATTATCTTTTATGCTTGTCTTTCTTTTAACATGCTAGCTTAGGTTTTTTAGTGTTTGCTTAGATCTAATAAAACCTAGCTATTAATTATTGATTGTTGGTTTATTTGATTGTACTGGGTGATTAATTTCGCGTTAGGCTCGAGAAAACTGGTCGAACTCCTATATGGTACCTGGCTTGACTGTCTTGAGAAACGTATTCGGCTGTGTACACCGATGTTATTGGTTGTTTTTAATGCATAAGTGACTATTAAGGAGGCCATGATAGGATATTAAACGTGTAGTCACAGAAAAAGATAGAAGCTTATAGAGTTGGGGAAGGACGTACACGCCCTCACGACTGGTATTAAGGAAAGCAACCCTTCATCCAAACAATTATAACAAACCAATTAATTAATAAAAGATGGCTAGAGAGTAGTGAAATCTAAGTAAACACATTTTCTCATCATAAGAAGTTCACCACTTTTACTTTTCTTGTTAGTTAATTTTGTTTGCATTAGTAGTTATTTTGGGTTAGTTGATTAGCAACTAATTCCGCCCACTCTTCCAATACCTGAGATATTTTACTTGCTTTCATACAAATATAAAAATACAAAAAGAATCGTCCCTCACCTTTAGACCTAGTTTATGTAGTTTTCAATCCTAACGACACTATTCCCCTAGAGAACGATCAATCCTCCGGTACTTGCCACTCAGTATACTACATCGGTCAGGTACACTGCCTGGTAGGGATTGCAAAACTCTCTAGATCTCTTGAGAAGTAAAACCTTTTGCAAGGTTGCAAAACCACGCATCACTCGTGTACAATAGTAGTCCCTGCGGGCACAACTAACTACATATCTAGTCCAATTCACATGTGTGGCATTATCTTTATAAATAAGCGAGGCTAACAACGAGTCCCGCATAGTTGACCTGATTGGCAACCAGACGTGCTATATTTGAATTCAGAGGTATATGACAGCAAGTTATTATATTAATTTTATTGATATGTGTTAACACATTGGTTACATGAGCTTTGTGCAATAATATCTGTTTTGTTTTATCACTATTGTGAGTTACACAATTGATACTCGAATATCTATTGTCCATTTATATAAATCTATGAATTCACTCAACCATTGTGTTGACTTTCTTGCATGTTTTATCTCATGTCCTTAAGGTAATAACTTGCATATACTGAAGGTGCACAGATATTTAGAAGACTATGAATCTTTATCATTCGATAGACTCAAAATATTATGTTGTACTTTTATGTTATATAAACCTATGGGACCTCTTTTGTAATAAACTCTGATATTATGTATTAATCGAATGATAAATTGTTTTTCAAAGCGTCTCATTTAGATTCGTTTTCTATAGTTGTACTTTGTGCTATGAAGTAGTACTCTTGTTTAGCTTCCACTGCTATACAAGACTGAGGGTGTTATGCAATTTGCTTGCCGACTTTAATAATAAAGGAGGTAGTTGCAACTACCAAGCATTAATTGTTCATTAAGTCCTAGAAAGTATCGCCCCCACCCCATCATATTCACCTTATTTATTTCATGAATTGGGATCCTCTCATGTTTAATTTGAACATGAGAGATAATGTTGAGTTTACTGTGAGTCAAAAAGAAAAGTATGCCCCTCTACTATAAGACCTATATTTTATTAACAATTAAATTTCTACTAAAAAAAAATCCAACATAATCTCTCATGTTCAAATTGAACATGAGATGGTCTCAATCCTTATTTCATTGTTGTGTTCCTTCAATATGCACGAGCAATAACAAGTACACCACCATCTGTTGTGTTCATTCCATATGGACGAGCAACATCAAGCGAGCATAGTAATTCTCGTCATTTTTCGACGAGCAAATGTAATGGCGAGCGAAGAAATGCTCGCCTAAGTGGTTTTGGCCAAATATAGCCCGTCCCATTCATCCACGTGTCGATCATCTAGGGAAGGCGAGCAAAAAAATGGCGAGAAAAAAATAGTTTGCTCGCTTTGTCGTTTTGGTAAAACTGATTTCAAGGGTCCATTTTAGTAATCCATCTCCAAAAGTGGTCATTTAAAAAAATAAACTTTTTATAAAGTTTTATGTAAAAATGATTTATGAAATACTATTAGAATTGGCTAAAAGATCGGTAGAAGTCCTTTTTTTTCCTTGTATTTTTCTATGATCTACATTTTCTTGCATCACACTTTTAATCAATGTTTTGAAAACCGGGTTCGAAATTGACCCGGTCGAGTCACCGGGCACCGGGTCTACTCGGTTTTCAATTTATTATTTTTTTATTTTTTTCGACCGGGTTAACCGGTTCGACCGCCGGGTCAACCGGTTCGACCACCGGCTCAACCCTGGTTTTTATTAAAAATTTTGTAAAAATGAAACCTGGTCGGGTCAACCGGTTCGACCCGGGTCACTCAAAACCTGACGGATCTAGCCGGTTAACCTGATTTTAAAAAATAAGTATCATGATATGTGTACATGCATAAAATGTTCCCTCATAGCACATTTTCGTATAAATTGATATCGAAAAATAAAAAATATATAATTGTAAGAATTTTTAGGGCACACATGGTTCAAAGTGAGGAAAGGGAAAGGAAATGCAAAGTAATAAATGAGGTGGGTAATCAATACCTTCCCCCCCCCCCCCCTCCCAATTTACTCTATAATGATTGATTACTCACTTTGGGGTAATCAATCCCTTTGCACTCCCTTACTAAGCACAATATAATAAGGGAGGTGACCCCTTTTGAATACCTTGTCCATTCCCCACCCCCTTAAACCCCCACCAAGCACACCCTTAGTCTTTCGCCGCAACGCGCGGCCGGCGGGTCCCTTTAGGCTAGTTATAAACATTTGTGAAATTTTAAATACATTAATAAATTGTAAGTTAACATTTTCTAAGAGTCGTTATATGTACAAATTCATGTTTTTATATGCATGTCACATTAACCCAAGTTTTCTTTTATAAATATAAAGTTTTAGGTGCTATGATTAATTCAACAACAACATTAGCAGCAACAACTTAACAACCCTCGCATTAAAGATGCAAGTTTATCTCAGTTATCTACCAAAAGTCAACCATCCTAAAATCACTCATAAACACCTCGTATATTCATTTTATCTTTCTTTTCACCACCTCCGTCGCCACCACCATCATCATCTTTTCACCACATCCATCACCCATTATCATATTTTTTTCTCACCACCTCCAATCATTAAAAGATACCTAAATCCATAACCAATAAAACACTCCTAACTACTACAAAATACCTAAAGTAATCATCATATTCTTCTCACCACCGAACTTCAGCACCACCAGTCGCCACCTACACAACCACCTTCCTTTAGATATATGGTTGCCGAATGTGTGCCCACCACCATAGGTCGGTTATGTGGCGTTCGGATCAGGGACGGAGCCATGACTAAATATAACCGGATGCACAAAAAAATTGAACAATAATACTAGAAACACATTTCGATGGACCGGGTGCATTTAAGATGATTTTATGAAAAATCGGTGTTTTTTTTTCAAAAATTAACACTATATCGAAAAATTCAATGGGATGCACGGGCACCCACGGGAACCGTGGCTCCGTCCCTGG
This sequence comes from Artemisia argyi, assembly GCA_030686995.1. Taxonomy (NCBI): domain Eukaryota; kingdom Viridiplantae; phylum Streptophyta; class Magnoliopsida; order Asterales; family Asteraceae; genus Artemisia; species Artemisia argyi. The sequence continues at coordinate 78,375,996 of CM060688.1, forward strand.
TTCGGATGATTGACCACCCCATCTTCCACCTCTACAACACGCCACCCTCACCAACACCTGCTACCTCCACCACCACCATCTGCCACCTCCTCCTCGGCTCCGCCAACTAATATGGTGCCCAGATCAGGGATGTTTGTGTGCTACTTTATTTAGAAGAGTTTTAGCTTTTAGTAGATAACATAGAAAAAAATTTATATTACTAGGTAAAGTAAAGATGCAGATTGTTAAAAGCTTCTAATAGAGATATTTAATTAGTGCGAATATAAAGAAAAGAAATGCAATTTTTATTAAATTATTTAGAAAGTTTACATCAAACTCAATATAGATCGAAGTTCAAATAAAACAACACAAGTACAAATGTAAACATTAGAAGTCACATAAGTTCCATTAATTCTTTTCAACGTAGTATGCAGTCGGGTTGACGTCCTTGAACCTCCTTCCAACCAAACTGATTCCCACAACGTCTTGTTGATTAACTGGAGTAGCATTAGCAGATTCTTCATCTACTTTAGATTGATTTTCTCGACCATTGGCAGTGAATGTTGGAGCCTTTGCACGGTTTTCACTATAATTACCATTTAAGCTAGGTTGAGATGCAGTACCTCGACCAAAACCATCCACACCCGGTGCTGATTCATGAACAGCGGATCGATTATCAGTTGGAAGAAACCCACTAGTCGCGGAGTTTCCTCCCCGGGGAAAAGCCGATGAGTACGATGGAAGTTTATGATTAACTTGATCGTTCTCATGAAACACGCGTGGTTGACTATCTCCCGTGTAGCTCTGATTCACCATACCTTGAATTTCTGGAGCTTGTGCCTCTTGGGGTTCATTTTCACTCGTGATGATGCTCGAAGAACGTGACAAATGAGCGGAGGACAAGGTAGGTCCTGAACTCATTTTGAACAGGAAGAAGAGAGATTTCTGGTGGGATGTTTTAGCACATATAATTAGATCATGCTTATATAGACTTGAGAAGCAATATACAAGTCAACGTGTAACATGGGAATGAGTCATAACCAATATTTGAAAACTAAACCGGACATCAAATTGGTCCCTACAGGGGTCAATGGTTTAACCTTATATATTACTCGAACAATATGTACATGATTAAAGCTGAAAATTGACAGCATGCTGAGCTGGCACACAATCTTGCTGACCGTCCACTAAATTTTTAACGCATACTTTTGGCGGGGACGAAAGTATTTTTGATATTTTGCAAGTTTGACCAAAATAGTTGCCCTTAATTGTTACCAGGTATTTTTCCCGCCTATACTTTTGGCAGAGACATGTCCCCGCCGAAAACCTTTTCCGGGAGTAACATGCCAACTTTTGGCGGGGACATGTCCCCGCTAAAAGTTTAGGCGCCAATTCCCCACCCCCCTAAACTGCAACTTTGTTGGCCAAACTTTTAATATATATTATAACATACACATAACACATATTAACTATTATAAATCGGCAAAAAATACAAAACACAGATAACAATGGATGGTTTAACGCCGGAACAGGAGTGGGCAAAGGCTTTATCACACGAGCTCCTGTATAATGAAATTATAAATCATTGGGGCTGAGAAATTTTTGATGAATATAGTTCGTATGCGAATTGTGCATCGTGGCAGAGAGACAGGATTCTGGTATGGTTAAGGAAAAATCTATACTATAGAGAGTATTTGGAAGAGCTAGATGCTGCTGAAACTCAAGCTGCTGTTGTTGGAGGTGAAGATGAAGCTGAAAGTAGAATAACAGATATGGAAGCTATGTTTGCACATCTCAAAGAAATGAGAGCAAAGAAAGGAAAAGATGGTGTGAGTTCAAGCAAAGCCGGAAGTTGCCGGAAAAAAATAAACGGGTCGTTGTATCGTTTGATCTGTTTCGTTTGGTTGTCGCATTGTTTAGTTTGAGTTGTTTCGTTTGGTTGTCGAGTTGTTTAGTTTTAGTTGTTTCGTTTGGTGGTCGAGTTGTTTTGTTTGAGTCTGTATGAAATATATGTGGTTGAGAACTCTTGCGTGTTTTAAATAAACGGTTTGCCTTCGTGTTTGTTAATTGTAATATTGTAGGATCGTGGTTTTATGTTGATATTGTGATTCGGGATGTCGGGGATGGTGGAAGAATACACCTTCCATGGTTAAAACATACGTATTACTCCAACATTAAATAACAATAATAACACAACACTAACGCTTTTGTTACATCAGTTTTCACAACAACAACAACATTTTATTAAACAACAAACAACGACAACAACAACAACAATAACACAACAACAACAACAATAACACAACAAACAACAATAACATCAACAACAACAACAATACTACATACGAGGATTTCCCATACCATCTAACATCTCATTATAAAGCTCGTGAAACAAGGCAGCTGAATCAATTGTGTGGTTGTTGGGATGCTGAAACATTTCTAGCATTTTTTTGAGTACCATTATCTGGTGATTCAATTTTATGCAATTTGAGCACTCTGTATTTACAGAACTCGATGTTGATGGTCTTGCGGAATGAGTTGGAGGCGTTGAAGCTCCAACAGAACCGGTCATTTTGGCGAGTCGTTCCTCCTTCCATAAAAAAATTCGCATCCATGGTCCGTTGTCCCCCTTGTTAAAGAGTAAAAACTATTATTTTTAACAGCTAACCAAATTATTTATATAATGCACAAAAAATTATGTAATTGTTCACCTTTGATAAAGGACACGAATAGTATAGTTTACCATGGGAGTAAGATTTACGCGTTTCTCGCAGAATTATGTCTCCTCGTCCACAAGGACAAGCAAAAGCTTCAAATTCCGCCATCTTGGGCATGTTAACCATCTGTGTTTGTGGTTGTGAGTCGCGTGTGTGGTGGAATCATGACCGGGGTGGCCCGATCTACAAGTTGAGGTGATGAAAGGTGGTGGTCGGAAAAAGATTTCGGTGGTCGGAAACTGCTGGTGTCGCCAGAAAATTGCTAGAGAGAGATAGTGAGATGAGTGTGTGCGTGTGTATGTGTGTGGGTTTATATTAGTGAGATGAGTTTTTTTGTGTGTGTGTTCATATTAGTAAGATGAGTTTGTGAGGATAAGCTTTTAGGATAGAGTGTATATAAGAGCAGATCTGGTGGGAAATTCTGGCGCTAAGATTTTGGTGGGAAAATTAGGTATATCTATAATCAGGACATACAAATGCATTAACCATATCATCTCGACTCATTCGTTTAACATCTCGTGTACAACCATATCATCTCGACTCACTCGCTTAACTTCTGGTGTATAACCATATCATCTCGACTCGTTCGTTTAACATCTCGTGTATAACCATAGCATATCGACTCGTTCGTTTAACATCTCGTGTATAACCATATCATCTCGGCTCGATCGTTTAACATCTCGTGTATAACCATATCATCTTGGCTCGTTCGTTTAACATCTCGTGTATAACCATATCATCTCGACTCATTCGTTTAACATGTTATGTATATCTATAAACAGGACATGACAAATGCATTAACCATATCATCTCGTGTATAACATAGCATCTCGACTCGTTCGTTTAACATCTCGTGTATAACCATTTCATCTTGGCTCCTTCGTTTAACATCTCGTGTATAACCATATCATCTCGGCTCGTTCGCTTAACATCTCGTGTATAACCATATCATCTCGGCTCGTTCATTTAACATCTCGTGTAATACCACATCAACTCGACTCGTTCGTTTAACATCTCGTGTATAACCATATCATCTCGGCTCGTTCGTTTAACATCTCGTGTAATACCACATCATCTCGACTCGTTGGTTTAACATCTCATGTAATACCACATCATCTGGACTTATTAGTTTAACATCTCGTGTATAACCATATCATCTCGACTCATTCGTTTAACTTATCGTGTATAACTATATTATCTTGACTCATTCGTTTAACATCTCGTGTATAACCATATCATATCGACTCATTCGTTTAACGTCTCGTGTATAACCATATCATCTCGAATCATTCGTTTAACTTCTCGTGTATAACCATATCATCTCGACTCATTCGTTTAACATCTCGTGTATAACCATATCATCTCGACTCATTCGTTTAACTTCTCGTGTATAACCATATCATCTCGACTCATTCGTTTAACATCTCGTGTATAACCATATCATCTCGACTCATTCGTTTAACATCTCGTGCATAACCATATCATCTCGACTCATTCGTCTAACATCTCGTGTATAACCATATCATCTCGACTCATTCGTTACACACTAACCAAAGACCTATCAAAAATAATTTTTAATGATTTAAAAAGTGATTAAATAATTTTAAAAAGTCTTAAATTAATTAAAGATGATTTAGAAAATTTTTAATTAAAATTAAAAGATTTAATATTGACTTAACTTAATTAAATGATTTAAATTATTTTAAATGATATAAATTATTTTAAAAAGTGATTGTAAATAATTTTAAAAGGTGATGTAAATAATTTTAAAAAGATTTAAATTAATTAAAGATGATTTAGAAAAAAATTATTTAAATTATAATGATTTAATTAATATTTATTTAAGTTAATTAACATGGTATAAAATAATTTTTTTTTTATCAAAAAGTCTTTCTGCGGGGACATGTCCCCGCTAAAAGTTTTCACCAAATTTTTTAATTTTGCCTCTTAGCATTAACTTTACCCCGCCATATTTTTGGCGACTGGTACAAACTTTTAGCGGGGACATGTCCCCGCCGAAAGTCTAGCTAAATGACAAAAATACATTTAGCGGGGACATGTCCTCGTTATGAGGCGAAAAATGAACCACTTTTAGGGGGTCATTTAAGCCCGGAATTGAATTTATTTGATCAAATACTGCCCTAAATCGTTCCTTTTGTGATTTTAGGTACTTTGGGAGTGAAATCTGGAAAATGAAGCAATTCGGACGTTTTTGGAGCATAAAAGTGAAGAAAACGCCAAAAACTTAATTTTTCAAGCTGGGAACAGTAGGTGACGGCGTCAAGAGTACCATCCTGACGGCGTCAAGAGTAAATTTCATGACGACCCAGTACAGAAATGAAGGCGTCACAAGGAAGAGCGTCAAGAGTTAAATACGTGACGGCCTGGAAAAATATATAACATGACGGCGTCAGATGTAGATCAAGGCAGTCCGAGAATTCTTTTGGCGGCGAGATAACGGTGTCACCCATTTGGTCTTGACGCCGTCAGCCTCAATTTCCTATATATAGTTTTCTAATTTTCATTCATTGAAAAAAACAAGTTTTGGAGAAACCCTAAGGCCGAACCATATACGATTTTTACAGGTTTTTCAAGGGTTTTCAGCCCTTGAACCCTTACATGTGTAATTGAGATAAGTGTTCTTCTAATTCAATCAATATGTCTATGTGTTGGTTGTCTATATCTTATGCTTGTCTTAATTCCACCATGCTAGGCTAGATTTATCTTGTGTTTGCTTAGATCTAATGAAACCTAGATGTTGATTATCTGTTGATTACTTGTTTATGGTTGTATTGGATGAATGATTTCGATGTTAGGCTTAAGAAAACTGGCAGATCTCCAAATGGTAACATGCTTGAACGTCTTAGGAAACATGAACCGATGTGCACTAGGTTTTATTGGTTGTATTTAATGCATGAGTAAATTCTAATGATCCCATGTTAAGAGCTTCTTAGCCGGCTCGACATAGGAGTGAAGTAGGCACTCATAGGATTGGGGAGTTAAGTGCGCCACCCCATGAATGGTATTAAGGAATACAATCCGTCATCCACGCAACTATAACAAGTAATTAACGTGTAAAAGATATCTAGGGAGTAGTGAAATCTAAGTAAACACATTTCTCCACTTATTGCTCACAACCTTAGTTTAATTTAGTTTTATTTTCATTTCTAGTATTTTATTTTGATTGCATCTTTAGTATTTGGTTAGTTGACTAGCAACTAATTCCGCCCAAATCCTTCAAACCCGAGATATTTACTTGCTTTCTAAAAAATATAAAAATATAAAAATACAAAAATAATCATCCCTCATCTCTAGAACTTGTATTTAGGTTTTCTAATCCTAGCGACACTATTCCTAGCTGAACGATCAATCCCCCGGTACTTGTCACTATACTATATTACAACGATCAGGTACACTGTCTGGTGGGGGTTGTAAGCTTCTCAATATCCCTTGAGAGGTAAAGCCTGGTGCAATCCCTACGCATCAAGTTTTTGGCGCCGCAGCCTGGGGAATAGTTATTGTCTAGGTTAGAATCTCTTTTTATTAGGTCTACTTGCTAGATTCCTTTCTAGTAAGATTTTATTTTTATTTTTAGGTTTCTTTAGTCTATCTTATTTCTTTGTGTTTTTTTTCATAACTTTTCACCACCCGACATCATGGACGATGGGAACATCTTTGAACCCGTCATCCCACCATAACAAAACCCACCACTAGAACCTCTTAGGCCCCGAACCTTAGGAGAGTATTCCCGGCCTAGCCACCAAGGCTACCAAAACACCATTGAGCTCACCGGAGCCAATGTGACCCCCTTGCGATCCGACACCATCCGGTTGGTGCAAAGCGGATGTGCATTCCATGGACTTCGTTCCGAAGATCCAAATCAACATCTTAAGGACTTCCTTAAAATCGTAGATTCCATAGACCTAGATGTTGAAACTAGAGAGACAACCCGATTACGCCTATTCCAATTCTCTCTACGGGATCAAGCTAGTCAATGGCTTGAGCGTTTACCCACGGGATCCATCACCACATGGGATGATCTCACCACTCGTTTCCTTGCTCAATTTTTCCCACCGGGGAGAACTACTAAGCTTAGAAATGACATCTTGATGTTCCAACAACGTCAAAATGAATCTCTTTATGAAGCATGGACTCGTTTCAAGGACTTACTCCAAAAAGTCCCTCATCATGGCATAGATCTTTGGCTCTAAGTCCAAATCTTTTATGACCATATCGATCTCTCCACAAGGCGAGCCATTGACCAATCAGCCGGTGGTAAGCTACGTGATCTAAGTGCGGAACAATCATGGGAACTCATAGAAGATCTTGCTCTCTATGACAACGAAAGTTGGAATGATCCACGTGATTTGAACAAAACGGTCAAGGCAATATCTTTGCCTTCGAACAACTCTAGCACTCCCGACCGTAGGATCATGGAACTTGAAGGTCGAGTCAAGTCTCTCATGAAATCTTACGAAGCTCAAAAGCCTTCAAGCCAAGTAAGCAGAATCGCTTCTTCATGTAAATTATGTAATGGCCCTCACGAGACTCATAACTGCATGGAGCTTCCAAAACGTGCTTATAACGAATTCACATCATCACACGTGGGTCGAGGCCCTCGAACTTTTGACAAGGCCTATGAGGCATGGAAGGATAAACCTAATTTCAGAGGGTACCAAACGCGGAGCGTATCCTTCAATGACTCCTCACCACTCACTTGGTCCGAGCATTTTCCATCACAAAGCATTCCTAGGCAAAGCTGTGAAGATGCTCTGCGAAAGTTCATTCTATCTCAAGAATTACAGCTCTCTACGCTCGAGGCTAAATTTAGACAACAACAGGCCGATATGAATAACAAGATTTGTAATCTGTTAACTGCTATCAAAGAGCATGTTGTTAATAAACCTATTCACGTTGATGAGGTCAAGTCTGTTACCATCATGAGTCCACCAACCTCCCCTGTGAAAATAAAAAGTCCTAGTAAGCTATTCAAACATCTATCACCAAAAGAAAAAGAACTTGTCAACTCCCTAGGACCAATCCGTTTCGTAAACACCATCACCATGATATCTGCTTCTACACTCAACCTAAACCAACAACAAACTGAAAAAATTGGTCATACAGCTAAAGATGAGACCTCAAGGGTGAACCACGATTTGGCCAGAAGCCCTACCAGCTCGTCCGAGCAGTGCGCCATGCAAGAATCTAGCAAATCGGATGAAGGGAAAGAGAGATCGGAAGTGCATACGAGAAATCCAGCCATTTTGGGTAAATCTATTCTAGAGGAGCCCGAGAGAAAAATGGAGGATGTTACCAGTGGGAGTAGCGATAGGACTAACGAAAGCAACCCTAAAGTTTTTAAGATTTCCTGCACCATTAAGGGAAAGCTCTTAACCGATAGTCATATAGATCCTAGTTTCCCAGACAACATAATACCCCTTTCCCTATACCAAGAAGCCTTTCCAAAACGCATAGTGTGCGAGAGAATCGATGATGCAAGGGTAATAAGAAATCTATCAATCATGATTGGAGAACTTGTTTACAATATTGCCCTCACCGTGGTCGATGATGTGGACCCTCTCACCAATCGAACATTAACCAACCTTATTCTTGGGGAACCATTTATCAATGAATCGGGAGTAATCCTTGATGAGAAGGATGGAAGTGCATTGTTCACCAATGGTGTTAAGAAGGTAATTTTTCGTAGGGGTAATGAGGAGGTATACGAGTATCGTCCTTCCCTTGAGGGGAATCTATATGGATCAAGGGATGGAGAATCGGGGAAGATAAGACGACGTAATCCGAATAATCTCAAAATTCCCTGCATGATCGGTCATAAGTACTTCGATAACGTCTTCATTAACGTATTCCTGCCGAAGAATTTTATGTCCCTATTCCATTATAACAATATCTACAGGTGGGGAATGATTTACAAGGGAGAGAAAGTGGTTGGTAAAGATCATGAAATCCAGGTGTTCGTAGGAAATATGGCATTCACTATGGAATTCACGATTGTGGACAACATCGAAGACTATGTCGACCCCAGGTTATCACAAGTCATTTTTGGAGCACCCTTTTGTGAAATCGCTAATTTGATAGTTGATGACCGGAATGGGATCATGACTTTCGCTGATGGAATTAGGAGGGTTTCATACCAAACGCCATACAAGAGAAAAGACCTTAAGGAAATCGATTGTGACGGGCTTGATAGGATAAGTTCCCAACATATTTTGTGTGATGAAGATGTTCGGAGAGGGTGTAAGAACATTTCTGATTTATCATGTGGATTCTTTAAGGATGTTTGTAAGCTTGATTTTAAGTATCGAGAAGATGTCTTCGAGTTCGAAGACCCGAAGTACTTACACTATGAAAGCGATACTAGTTTAGAAGACGACCTAGAGTGTGGAACCAATGATGAAGTCACGTAGTAACCCATAACCTTGAGTCTAGCTACAAGACTCGTAAATAAAGAAAACCGCTTCTTGGGAGGCAACCCATGCTTTGTGTGATTTTATTTTGTTTGTTATTATTTGCTTCCGTATACATGCTTTATTTTTATTGTTGGTAGATCATGTTTCTAAACTAAAAAGTGGAAATACTTTACTTTGTTGTTTTGGCCTAGTCTTAACTCCACCTAAAAGTCTTTTTGCAAAAGATAAGTGTAAGGGGAAACCCCAAATATGTTTTTAAGAAACAAACCGATCATGATTCTCCACAATATTAAATAGACATGTATATTCGTATTTGTTAGAGTCAAATGCTTGTATTGAGTCATAATGAAGTTTTGCAGGATTTTCTAGGAAGTAGGACCAAGTATTTCCAGAAATTTTTTGGAAACTTAACACAAGAATTTCTGCAGGTCACTTCTGATGGCGTCACGAGATTACTCTTGACGGCGTCACGTGTAAAAACCTGGAAATTTTACCAGTTTTGTTTTTCTAACGGAGTTTTAAAGTTTTTGTTGAATTATTAAGTTTTATAATCTCTAGGAAATCTGCAAACTTCATTCCACAAGCATTATATCTAACTTTGTTTTCTAGGATTTAGTAACTTATATAGATTGCCGCCGATTTTATGCGAGGTTGCTTTGTTTATTTTCTCAGGATTTAACAGGTTATGTATGACAAGAAGATGATTTATTTTTCTGGAAGGGAAGCTTTGATTGTTCATTTTCTTGGAGGAAGATTTAACCAGGCCACCTTATTATCCATACCGAGCGAATCAGGGGAGTATTTGATTTCATTCTTTTTACTTTTTCACTTTTAGATTCTTTACTTGAACATTGGGGACAATGTTCATCTTAAGTGTAAGGGGAGGGTAAAATGATGATACCTTACAGATACACTTTCGCTTGAGTTTGTTTGTTTAATGGTAGATGTGTAATAAAACTATGAGAAATACTTGTTAGTGCAATTTTAGCGCCAAATTTAAATTTTTTTACAACATTTAGGAGTGAAACTTTAGCCATAGCAAGCGTCTCATGGATAGGAGATTGTATGACTAGCACAAAACCGTACTATTCAGAAAAAATTTCCACCCAAATATGTGAGGTTCGCCTTTAGATTTGATAGGAAAAGCATTTACTATTAGTGCTTATGAGTGTACCGGTAGCATTTAGATTCTAGAACTTGCGTTAGTGATGCATCCCGAGACCGCTAGTGAGACTACATTCGTGTAGTAGGATTTACTACATGATAAGAGGCATTAGGATCAACCTTGTGTTAAACCCGTATCATAATTACTTGACCATTTAAGTCATATTACTTGGCTAGTTAAGTCAACTAATTTTTCCCACACCTTAGCTTTGTACTCATTTTTAGTACACGAAACCCCTAGTACACCCCTCCGAGCCTATCTTTTCGTTTCTAACTTTAAGCATTTTACTTAAAGAAAGAATTTGTTACACCCTACTTAAATGTACACCCAAATCGCCTTAGCCTTCCATGTACGCGCTCATTTTTAGTGCATTATTGTTATTTGTTAAACCCTAAGTTAACTATCTAATTGATTACATGGTTGCTAAGTCGAGTCATATCCTTGTACATATTGTTTTGGGACGATTGGGACTCATGGGTAAAGTACTTGTGTTATGGAGTAATGGGGAAGAACATCATATTATTACCCCCATATGTACGTTAATCTTAAAAGTACTCCAAGTGTTTTGATTTTCTTAATTCGAGTCATTAGATTAGTTTATTGTAGAGTATGTAAAAATTCAAGTGTAAGGGGAATTTTCATCCCCTATGATGTATTATTTTGGATGGTAGGGTAAGAGTGTATGCAAAAAAAAAAAAAAAAAAAAAAAAAAAAAAAAAAAAGATCGAAAAATCAAGAAAAAGAAAAAAAAATAGAAAAAGAAAAAGAGAAAAAACATACGGACTACCATCCATTTTTATTTTATGTTCATTTTATGTTTTTGTTATTTTTCATTTATTAGCTTAAGTCGAGTCTAGTCTTGGCTTAGCAACGCCATATTGTACATGTAATTAACTAAGATTGTTAACTCGCCACCAGTAAAGACTACCTATATCCAACAAAATCGTGTATTCCATATCCCTACACCTAACGTTACAACCCTTTAAAAGACCTCTTTGATAGTTTATCCTAGGTGCTTACGCCATGTGGTGGAGGTTTGATCCTTTCCCAAGCCTATGGTAATCTATTTTGCTATGACAGGTAGTGAGAGATATCTTCCGTTTTGATATTGTAATTTATACTCTATTACACCCGAGAGATGTGAGTATCTAAACACTATTTGTGAGGTGCTAGTGTATGACCTCCGTGCTTGTCTTTGGTCTTTAGAGGAACGATTATTTGTTGTAATTACTTTTATATTAGTGTTAAATGACCCCTAACTTGTATTTTGACTAGAATAAAAGCGCATTTGCTTGAGGACAAGCAAATCTCAAGTGTAAGGGAATATGAAGAGGCGAAAAATGAACCACTTTTAGGGGGTCATTTAAGCCCGAAATTGAATTTATTTGATCAAATATTGCCCTAAATCGTTCCTTTTGTGATTTTAGGTACTTTGGGAGTGAAATCTGGAAAATGAAGCAATTCGGACGTTTTTGGAGCATAAAAGTGAAGAAAACGCCAAAGACTTAGGTTTTCTAATCTTAGCGACACTATTCCTAGCTGAACGATCAATCCCCCGGTACTTGTCACTATACTATACTACAACGATCAGGTACACTGCCTGGTGAGGGTTGTAAGCTTCTCAAGATCCCTTGAGAGGTAAAGCCTGGTGCAATCCCTACGCATCACCTCGCCGAATGTAATACCAAAAACACCTCAATTATTAACACAGATCTAGGAATATCACTTGTAAAAAAAAAAAAAAAAAAAAAAAAAAAAAAAAAAAAAAACTGCTTCTGCTTTCTCTCGTTTTGTAGCCACACTCATCTCCACCACCACTACACTCATCTCCACCACCACTACTTCACCACCACCGCAACCCACACTCTCACCACTGTGCACGATGTATATCCACCCCTCTCCTCGATTAATTTTTTTCCTCCACCCCTCTCCTCGTATAATTCTTTCCTCCACCTTTTCTTTTCTCAAACCCTCACCTCTTTCTTTTCTCAAACCCTCACCTATTTACAGAACCCAGGTGAGAACTGAACCCAAACCCTCAGTTCTTAATTCTTATTGTTTTCAATGTTTGTTAATTGTTTGTTTATTGTTGTTAATTCTTATTTTTATTATTTTTTGATTTTTTTATCAATTTTCTTGTTAATTTTTTTGGTACAGTTGCTGAGAATTGAAGTGAGAGCCGAAGCCGAGACCACAGACGAGAGCCCACTGCCAAGAGGCATACGGATAATTATTATTTTTTGTTTAAGTGTTAGCGAGGACATGTCGCCGCCAAAAGTTTATAGCGATTAATTTGCGTTACTATAACATTTTTCTAAGTGGTATGCTGAAATGTGATACTAATAATGATGTCATGTGGTATGCTAAATGGGTCGTAAACTTTTACAGATTGCAAGGATTAGAGTTAGTGAATTGGGGGGGGGGGGGGGGCCTGTTGCAGCAGGCCTGCATAACAATTGGATGGGGGGATTGCAGGCACAATTAAGCATGGAAATAAGCATAACAATTGGATTTGGGAGGGAGGGGTTGCATAACAGTTGGATGGGTGGGGGGGGGGGGGGGTGCAGGCACAATTGAGCAAGGAAATAAGTATAACAGTTGAATGGGGGGTTGCATAACTGTTGCAGCAGGCCTGCATACATTTGTTGATTTTTATAAATAATTTTGATTTGTTTTCCTATCAAGATCAGCCGAGAGCCGAGACCAGCCGAGAGCCGAGTGCCGAGACCAGCTAGCCGACTGTCAAGACCAGAAAAGATACGTTTGGTTAACAGCAGCCCAAACATAGGTGTTTAGAATGAATTCATATGGGTCACCAAGTGCTAAAATGCACACATTGATGAGACGAAAAGTGTTACGCTTTTAAGGGGTCATTTAAGCCCTAAGTCGTGATTATTTGATCAAATATTGCCTCAAATCGTTCCTTTTGTCATTTTAGGTACTTTGGAGAACAAATCTGGAAAATGAAGCATTTTGGACGTTTTTAGAGCGAAAAGTGAAGAAAACGGAAAAGTCTCCAAATCAAGCTGGAAATAGTACCTGACGGTGTCACACTTTGGAGTTGACTGTGTCACGTATTGGCAAAGAGGTGGATAAAAAGTTACACGAGACATGCTAGAACGTTTTTGGGAATTAAAGAGTGACGGCGTCACCAAGGCCGTCAAGAGCAAAATTACACGTGACGGCCAATAGTGGGATAACACATGACGGCGTCAGATCTGGATCTGGGCAATCCGAGAAAATCATTGGCGGCAAGTTGACGGCGTCTCCTGACGCCGTCAGACCTGTAATCTCTATATATAGTTTTCTAATTTTCATTCATTAGGAGAGAACTTTTGGAGGAACTTTGGGACAAACCCTAGGTTAAATTTTACAGGGTTTTTCACCCTTCTTTCATTCATGTTTCAATAAAGATAAGTCTTCCAATAATCATTCAATATGTCTATGTGTTGTTTGATTATATCTTACGCTTGTCTTTACTTTAACATGCTAGGCTAGGTTTGTTATAGTTTGCTTAGATGTAATAAAACCTAGCTATTGATTGTTTGTTATTAATTGTAATGGATGAATGATATCGATGTTAGTCTTAAGAAAACTGGCAGACTTCCAATTGGTAACATGCTTGAACGTCTTAAGAAATATGAATCGGATGTGTACTACGATTTTTATGGTTGTATTTAATGCATGAGTGACTACTAAGGAGGCCATGTTAGGAGCTAGTAGTCGGCTCGACATAGGAAGAGGTAGAAACTTGTAGAGTTGGGGAAGATCGTACACGGCCCCACGAACGGTATTAAGGAATATACCCGTCATCCACGCAATTGTAACAAACTATTCAACTAATAAAAGATAGCTAGGGAGTAGTGAAATCTAAGTAAACACGTTTATCTCATTATTGCTTTTCTCAACATTTACTTTCGTGTTATTTTATTTTTATTGCATTTGTAGTTATTTGGGTTATTAGACTAGCAACTAATTCCGCCCACTCTTCCAATACCCGAGATTTTTACTTGCTTTCTAAACAAACTATAAAAATACAAAAAGAATCATCCATCACCTCTAGACCTAGTTTAATTAAGTTTTGATCCTAACGACACTATTCCCCGAGAGAATGATCAATCCCCTGGTACTTGCCACTACACTATACTACATCCGTCAGGTACACTACCTGGTGGGGATTGCAAGCCTCTTGGGATCCCTTGAGAGGTAAAACCTTTTGCGAGTGCGCAATCCCACGCATCAGACATCGATAAAGGTTTAGGTTAATTTTTGTTATTTGTTTTCTGATTTTTGTTTTTGTTTTTTTTTTTTTTTAATTTTTTGTTTTTTGTTATTTGTTTTATGCTGTTTGGTTAACAGCTGCCCACAAGGGTTGTTTGGTTTATGCTGTCCAAACAAGGGTGTTTGGGATTGCTTATTTTAGCACCAAAAGGGTGTTTGTGTTTATGAGCTTATTTAATTTCGGCTTACATTTCATAAGCTTCAATTTTCTGGCTTATTTGGAGACTTGTGGGCTTATATAAGTATATTATGATATAATAAACTTATATAAGCTCACAACTCTCCTAATAAGCAGGAAAATTGAGTCTTATGATTTATAAGCCGAAAAACAAATAAGCTCAAACAACCGCGACATATAACCATTTACATATGTGTTTTTATTGAATTGTCTAAGTAATTTCATATATTAATCATTATGTTAGCTACGAACATTGACAATGCGAATATGTTAGGACTTTAGTGATTAATTTCGCAAAGTCCCCGTCTGAAGTTAATCATCCCATAGAAAACCCGTCCGAAATTAATTTATTAGAAATTAATTTCGGAAAGTCCCTTGTTTGGGACTGATTTTTGAATGTTTTGTCTCATTTAGGATATGAATATGTATAATTGATTTACTATTTGTGAAAATTTCGACAGTGTTTCCCCTTTACTCCTACGAATATGTCTTTAATGCATATATTTAGGGAGTTGAGGGGAAATGCTGCCGAAATTTTCTCAAATAGTAAATTCAGTTATACGCATTCATATATGAGACGAAACATTCAAAGAGTGGGTTAGGATTGCCTTCCATAGTTGGATTAGGTGAACAAAACGCACAACTCGTAATTCCATATTTATATATGTGTTTACGGCTTTTCAACTTAAACCTATGTCATTATTTGTTGCATCATTAAAACACACAACTCGTGAACATGTTTGATTCTATATAATTATTTGTTGCATCATTAAAATGCAGTTATGCCAATTGATAAGAGTTGAGTCTCATTATCTAGTGCTAGCCTCGATTTTTTAAAAGGTCTTAAAGCTTTTTGCGTGTATGCCAAGGACTTTGTGAATATTGATTGGAATGTACATTGTCCATGTGCTCACTGTTATAACCATGATTTGGTAAAGTACGAAGATTTGTTTACTCACATACACACAAATGGTTGGGACCTAAGTGATACGAAATGGTTTAATCACGGTGAACCGGATGACCGGACAATGGTACCCAACACAAATCATCCTCGACGAGTGACATGGCTGAGTTCCTTCATGATATTTGTCCGAATGAGCCAACTCAAGAAAATATATCGATGAGACAAGTAATGAGCCAACTCAAGCAACGACACTTCCTCAACGTAACGAGTTTGAAGCGTTACTTGCCACTGCCAACGACCCACTATACTCGGGTTGTACATGGATGTCTTCATTGGACTTTATGGCAAAGTTTACGAACATTAAGGTCAAAGGTAAAATGAGTGACACCACATTTAACGAAACACTAAAATTTCTCCGTGAATGTTTCCCGCCCGTTCTAGGATACAAAATCCCATCGTCATACTATGAAATAAAGAAGACATATAAAACGATCGGGTTAGGATACAAATCCATACATGCTTGTATAAATGATTATTTTTTATATCGGGGGGTAGGTAACGAAGATTTGCAGAATTGTCCCATCTGCGATGCTAGTAGATGGAAAGACAAGAACACACTAGGGAAGAAAGTTCCTAACAAGGTGTTGTGTTACTTTCCTATCATTCCTAGACTACAACGTTTGTACAAGTCTAAACACACTGCAAAACATATGACTTGGCATGCTTCTGGGCAGTCTACGGATAATGGTAAGATGCAACACCCGGTTGATGGTGAAGCATGGAAGAAAATTGACATCAAGTATAAGAAAGAATTTGCTTATGAAAAAAGAAACGTTCGATTAGGGTTGGCTGCTGATGGTTTTAATCAGTACGGCAACCTTAGTCAGTCTTACAGCATGTGGCCAGTAATATTAACAACATACAATACGCCTCCCTGGATATGTATGAGAGAGACTTCTCTTATGTTGACGTTGTTAATTCCGGGCCCTAAATCACCCGGGAAGGACATAGATATTTACTTGAGGCCTTTGATTGAAGACCTTAAGACTTTATGGAAAGATGGGGTTTTAACTACGGACGCTGTTACAGGCACTGAATTCTGTATGAAAGCAGCGCTTTTATGGACTATCAATGACTTTCCCACTCGAAGTAGTTTGTCTAGGTGGAGTGGGCAAGGTTACAGGGCATGTCCGACGTTTAATATAGACACTCCAGCTATTCGCATGTTAAGCAAAACCGCTTATGTTGGTCACAGAAGATTCTTAAAACCGAACAATAGATGGCGGAAGAACAGAAGGGCATTCTATACTCCGGTCAACAACAAACCACCTCCTAAAAATTTACCAGTGACAACATCTTGACTCAACTTGGGAGATTGCCTATACATATCCCTGGGAAACATCCAAGTTTTGGGGGTGCGAAGAAAAAACGTGATCCTGATCGCGAATTGAATTGGACCAAAGTATCTATTTTCTACGAGCTACAATATTGGTCTTTTCTTACACTAAAACACAATTTGGATGTCATGCATATCGAAAAAAATGTGTGTGAAACTGTGTTGGGTATTTTGTTAATGAATGACAAATCAAAAGACACCAACAAGGCAAGACAAGACTTACAGAATTTGAAAATTCATGATGCTTTGTGGCTCGAGTACAAAGGAAACGGGAAGTGCTCTAAGCCTCATCCCACGTACTCTTTCACAACTGAAGAAAGAAAACTTTTTTGTCAATTCATCAAAGGTACGCGTTTTATTTTAAAATTTATTTGTTCCAATTTAATTCGCGTATTCATTTCAAAGACTAATTCTAATATCATGATTTTTTTGTCAATTCATCAAAGGTGTTAAACTACCCGATGGTTTCGGATCTAACTTCAAGCATAAAGTGACAGACAGTGATAACAACATAATAGGCTTGAAGGCTCATGACTGTCATATAATGATGCAGCGGTTACTTCCTGCTGGACTTCAAAATTACTTGAAGGACCAAACCACCGCAACACCAATAATCGAGCTTTGTTCATTCTTCAAACAAATATGCGCTCGAACTTTGATGGTGGATGACATGTTGAAAGCTAAAGAACAGCTCATCAATATTTTGTGCAGTTTCGAGCAAATCTATCCTCCAGCTTTTTTTGACATTATGATTCACTTGGTTATTCATCTACCCGAAGAGGCTATTCAAGGCGGGCCTGTTTACATGAGGTGGATGTATCCATTTGAAAGGTACATGAAAAAGCTTAAAAATTATGCCAGAAATAAAGCTAAGCCTGAAGGTTCAATAGCGGAGGGTTATATTGCTGATGAAGCATTAACTTTCTGTTGGCATTATTTTCGGGGTGTTGAGATGAGATTTAATCGTCTTGACCGGAATGAGGACGGTCCAAGCCCAACAAGTTTATTTCAAGTGTTTCGATCAGCCTATAAACTGAATGGTAAACAATCATTAATTCGGCTTAAACCGGACGTAATGCAAAAAGTAGTATGGTATGTACTACACAACGGTCATGAAATCGACCCGTACATGAACGAGTACAAGTGGTACACATTTTATTTCAAAATTTTGTTTTACGTAAGTTATTATTTGACGACTTATTCTAATATCATGAACATTTACAGGGCATTTCCTGGCAATGACATACAAGAAGGATTTCCTCGCTGGTTTGGGAACAACGTAGACTTATTGTATGTATTACCCTGTAAAAATAACGACTATTACTCATCTATATCTATTCTTAACTTTTTTTCATAGATTCGTGAATTAAAAGTAAAGGACGACCTAAGTTGTACTTCCGAGTTGTTCGCTTTGGCTTGTGGACCATCATGTACTGCAGTCTCAGTCGACTCTTGCATAGTGAACGGTGTGAAGTTTATCGTACACGACCGTGATATACGTCGTTCAACACAAAACAACGGAATTTCAACTCCTAATCCTAGCGGAGGAATGTATTATGGCCAGCTTTAAGAAATTCTCGAGGTTGAATATATTTCGTTCAAGGTTGTGTTGTTCAAAGTTAAATGGTTCGACACTAATAACAATGGTCGCATAAAACATTGTACCTATAGAAACAACATTACACAAATTATGACAGATCGTGTATCGTTTGAAAGTGAACCATACATTCTTGCAACACAAGTCTTTTACCTTGATTTCCCGGGTTAACATGGTAATGTCAAGGCCGTCCAAGATTCTTATCATCGAAAGATTTGGAACCCGGATATCATCGTGGTAGAAGACAATCAGGATGTTGTACATGACAACACCTCATCACATGTCACACTCTCTGCTGAGTTGGATACGTTGAATTATGACACCATAAATAGAGATGTTGAGCCAGCGGAAGTTGAGGCACCACCACAACCAATTATCACTGATGTCGACGACGACGACGACGATGATATTGATTATGATGACCACGTTCCTCATGATTTAGCATCTGATGGTGAAGACCACGTCGATCGTAAAGATGAAGCTGGTGAAGACCACGTCGATCGTGAAGATGAAGATGAAGCTAACACTAATAATGAGAGTTTTTATCTTAGTGATGAGGGAGATTGATCTCAAATTGTAATTTGTTAAAGGACACTTATTTGAATGAAATTGTTATTGAGTGGTTAAATGTGTTTATTTATTTAATTATATATTATTATTATTTTTGTATAAATTGTTATTTATTTGAATGTATGTATATGCGTATATGTGTTTCTTCACTAATTATATGTTCTTGTGCTAGTACGTTTACAGATGCCAGATGTTGTTGCTAGGAGCTACGGTGGCGATGGAGGCAATAAGCCACCCCAACCTCCGAGGAGGCTAGGCACTAACTGTCAGCGTAAGAATTTCTCGATTATTTTAATTAAACTTGATCATTATTTGAAATTGATAACTTGTTATTTTATGCCATCATCACTTGAATTTGATTACTTGTAGACTCTAAATCCAGACCTCCCAAACCTCCCAAGCCCAATGCCAAAATTGGGAAAGGCGGGAAGGTGGTGCGTGGTCCCACAAAGAACACGAAGCTCCGCACTGCGAGGACTGACGCGGGTCGTCTGGTAAAAATCAGATTCAAGAAGAATGCTGAAGGGATGTACGCGCATGTGGGCAATCACGCTAAGTGGTTCTCCAACTTGGTCACGGAGTTGTTACGGACATCAATTCCCATGCATTTCAATTCCTAGAGAGATGCCCCGCTACTGCGAAGGCTCACATCGACAACCAGCTGCATGTAAGTTTATACTATCTTTTTTTTTTAAATTATTGTGTTTATTTATTTTAAGTGTGTTATTTATTTAAATTTTATTGTTTATTAAATTTGAATATTTATTTTAATTATATTTTATTGCAGTATTTCTTAGATCTTGGTGAGCACCTTGCCGGTCCTAGTAGAAAGGATATTGTCGATAGTATCGAAGCTTATCTCCAAAAGCGATACGACGACAACACGTACAAATACAAAAAGAAGAATTTTACTGAGCAAGGTGGGGTTGAGAAACTGGACGAGATCAAGGATAATCGTCCGGAGAACATGACGAAGGATGTGGGGAAAATATGTAAATTTCTGGATCCACACTTATTATTATTATTATTATTATTATTATTATTATTATTATTATTATTATTATTATTATTATTATTATTATTATTATTATTATTATTATTATTATTATTATAGGTCGCATTCGTTAGCTGTTATACGTGATAACTTCGTAAGACACTTTTTAATCATTTCATTTTTATATATAGTGTTTGGTGAGTCGTTATTGATTTATTATTAAACAGTTGAGGACCCCCACCGACTCCGCGGATGGTAGAGACTTGATCGAGCTTTACAGACACAACCATGCGAGAGATGGCGTCTTTAAGTCTTCAGTGTCCGAGGCTAGATACGTAAGTATAATTTATTTCTAAAAACTCACCCATATTAATGTAATATAATACATCACGACTTATACATTACTTTTCTTGCTTTTTTGTAACTTAACAGAATCAGATGATACAGATGCGGACAGAGAGCACCTCCGGGGGGACGACCATGTCTGACCTCGACATTATGCGCCACGTGATCGGTGGAGCGAGGTCACATTCCTGGCGTAGGTCCAGTCTTACCCGGCGGTGGTCGTCAGACGACCCTCAGCACCGAACGGGCTAGTGAACAAGCCTCAGTGTCCTCGCTCCACGAAACTGTTCAAAAGCAGTCCCAGGAGGTGTCCCAACAAAGGACCATCCTTGATCTGTTGGTGGGGTGGGCTAAGACACAACCGGGTTTCCCCCAGGAGCTAGCGACTCTGGCGACAACATCGGGATCCCACGAGGCTACAAAAGGTGAGTCTAGAGATACCAGGAGGGCTATTGGGGCTAGTGGGGGGACTCAGGATTAGCGTATGGGTTGTTTGGGTTGATTTATGTTTGTTTTGGGGCTATGGACAAATGTTTGGATAGTTTCATGGATTATTATGTGTCTATGTAGTTTAACATGTTAGGATTCCCCCTACATTGTTCACGCGTATAGTTTTGTAGCGTATGGCGGATAGCTAACTTAGGTATAGTTTTGTAGATGATCATGTGATAATGGTTTTTGAACCGTTTTTGGCGAATTTGGATTCAAATGCACGATTATGTAAACTTTTAGCGAATTTGGATATGTATAATATTATGTTTGGCGAATTTGTGATGTGAGTGTATTTTGTGGTGTTGTAGCATGATTATATATAAGTTGTAATGTTGTGGATTTTTTCAAGAAAAATTTTGGAAAAAATCTTGAAATTACCCATTTTGCAGCAATATGCTTCAAAATAGGCCAGATGCTTTTGGCAGGGACATGTCCTCGCCAAAAGTATGATCAGAGTACTGGTGTTACAGTTTTTAGCGGGGACACGTCCCCACCAAAAGTATGGTTAGAGTATTGCTGTACAGTTTTTAGCGGGGACATGTCCTCGCCATAAGTGTGACAGAGTACTGTGGATACAGTTTTCTACGAGGACATGTCCTCGCTAAAAGTGTTTAATATTAATTAAATTAGTGTTTAAGGCACTAATTATAGCAGTGTAAACTACTTTTGGCGGGGACATGTCCCCGCCAAAAGTTGTGCCACGCTGGCACGTTTGACCAGACCAAAATGTCCACGCTGGCAGTGTGGGTCCCACATGTCCCCGCCTAAATACCAATCTGTCCCCGCCGAAAGTTAACAGCGAGGGGATTTTGGCAGGGGACTTTCGGAGGAGACATGTCCGCGCGGAAAGTATTTGACGGGGAGACGTCTCCGCAGAAAGGGGCAGTTTTGTCCCCGCCGAAAGTGGTCACTGTTGTAGTGTACGACAGTCCCGAACAATATTTCATAACATGCTATCATCTATACATATTTTATATGTTGACAATAACTTACAAGTGTTTTTACATATGAGTAGCTTAAAAACCATGAAGGCGTTACTCATTGTAGTGGAATAAAAGGTTTTGAAAGAAATTTACTTATTTTTGCTTCCCACACTCCCACATCGCCGGTTGTAAAAAAGTTTGAAAGAAATCTAAGATAAGCTGAAGCCCTTTTGTTATATTTCAGAAAATGGACCTTTAAACCCGCCTGATCTGGTTCGCACGGTTTAACCCGGTTTATCCGATTATAAAAAACCCGCCCTGTTAGTTTTTGGAGGGTTTAGCCGCTGTTTGAAAACCGACCTAGATCCCGGTTTTCGGTTAAACAGGTTGAACCGACCGCTCCGATCCGGTTCTTAAAACCATGGTCATAACTTGTTCTATTTCATTTATCAAATCATAAAATAATTCTACAAAAACTATGCACTTGGGTTTATTGGGATTTAAAATATGCAATTTCAAAATTTAATATTAGAGTACATGTTGAACACAAAATGCATATTTAAATGATCAATCATTATAATTGTGTTCATACACCAATTAATTAATTTCATTCTTTTATTGCTGTGTGGTTTCCTAATGTCTCTGATTTGATAAGTTTGGCTGTGTGTCGTTGTGTTTGTTTTTAAATTTTGGTCTAAAACAAAAAGTCCAAGACATATATGGAAAACGAACAAAGTTAAAAGATGCAAGTGATGATTGCACGATGGTTCTTTTAATGCAAACTTATCATTATATTATGTGGCTAGGCTAATGGTTATTTTAATGCAATTTAGAGATCTTTATACGGGACTAAACATGTCGTCTAAAAGCATTTTCGATGTTAACAGTAAAACTTGATATAGATACAATTTAGATACATGTATCATATTGGAGTATTGTAATTTCTTGGCTACCCCAATAATTTGTTATTCTTCCCAAAAAATGTGGTGGGCTTAGGCTAAGGTGGTGTTTGTTTGTTAAGAGGGTCTGAATCTGAATCTGAATCGCACATTTGAATCTGAATCTGATACGTAAATGTCTGAATTTGACCGCATCTGAACAGGAAAAAAAACTCATGTTTGAACCGCACATTTGCTTGCTCGTACTATTTTTTTTTTTTTTTGGTTTTTATTTGTGTCAGCAAGAGACAATAAGACGCATTCAGACACCCCTCTCAAGTCTAAACCATTAAGATCTTACTGCATCTGAACGCGTCTGAACAAAAAAAAAAAAAAATGGTCTGAACGACCAAATATCTGACCTATTCAGACATTTAGCC
The DNA here is from genome assembly GCA_030686995.1 of Artemisia argyi. Lineage (NCBI taxonomy): Eukaryota > Viridiplantae > Streptophyta > Magnoliopsida > Asterales > Asteraceae > Artemisia > Artemisia argyi. The sequence goes on from CM060688.1 coordinate 78,399,286, forward strand.
TATTAAGAGGCTGTTAAGATGTTTTTTAGAAAAAACAAACACAGCCAATTTTCTTTAATTTTTAGTTGCAAGAGGGCAACATTAAAATTTTTGATTGTACAGCTAGTGCTTGTCAGGCACCTTACATCATCCAAATTAAAAAATTCATGTCATCCTCATCAAGTTTGAATGAAAAAAAAGGAATACAAAAAAAATACTTTCTAGACAGATGGTTTTTTTAGTGGCTTATTTTTTTTAACAGTAAATACCTTTTAGTAATGAATAAAATACCTAACAAGAGGCTAAAAATTATAAAACGCATAAAAAACATACTTGATAACCCCAATCTACGGCAACAATCATTCTCAACGACTACAATGGAAAATCATCCTAAGAAGAAACACCACCAAAAAACAAAGCTTAAACAAATAGCACCTCTAACAACAACAAACTAACTCCATCCAAAGAGCAAAGGGTATGGTAACGAGGAACCCTCGTTAAACCTTCACCATGCCCTCGTTATTCTCTCGTTATCATACCGTTATCCCAGGTTAAGGCCTCGTTAACGAGGGAAGTTAC